>WNWK01011470.1:35000-64381 GCA_009830355.1 Cherax destructor
TCCTGTAATTCCTGTGTGCTCTTCTAGCTTTTCTGTCAGTCTCTTGTGTATGTACTGTGTATAAGTACCGCTGTCTCTTGTGTATGTACTGTGTATAAGTACCGCTGTAGTGTACAACACAGGCATTAAAAATATCTCAACAGAACCAGAAATAATGAGATATACAACACGTTCTATAAATACCCAACAATCTCTCTGGATCGTCTGTGATATATAATAAATTCTGTATATTTTATTCTTTATACTGTCTGTTAAGACTTGGTGGAGGCTCGATCCTTCGTCTGTCGAAAGCGACTCAGACACGATTCCTATTTGTACTCACCTAACATCAGGAAATTCCGTAGAGTTTCGAATTCTCTTTAAAATCTATAAATCAAGATAATTTAAATTCCTATTAAGTGGATTCATTAATGATTATAATTAAGATAGCAATTATAGGCTTCGTAGACGCTGAGGAGTTATCACTGGAAGGCTTCAAGATAATCTGATGGCGCTAATTGGTCTGGGAATTATGAGGTGATGAATTATCGACATTGCCACCTACAGGGAGGGTCTTACACACACACACACACACACACACACACACACACACACACGCACACACACAAGGGCCAGGAGTTATGAATCGATCACTGCAACCACAATTAGGTAAACACACACACGTAAGTCACTTTGACTTTTTTGGGTTATCTGGTGGTTATGTTACTATGAATGATAATTTTTGTAACTGTATTTTTGTGTACTTCTACTTAAATAAATTTACTTACTTACTTACTTACTTATTTACATACTTGCACAAACCAGGTGCAGTGTGTTAAGGGTGTACCATGAGAGTAGTCCTGAAGTTAGATCGAATGCATTGTATGGGAGATTTGTTTATCTGAACTTGACAACATTAGAAGAACTCGAGAGGCGGGAAACGTGTACACAAGAGCACCGTTGGAAGTATTTCTGCAGCCTCAGGGAGCATTTCACAAGTACAAATCACAAATACAAATGAAGACTATAGAATCACGAAAGCACAAATCACACAAACAAATCATGAACATCCAAACCACAAGTAGACCTCACGAGTACAGATTACGAGCCCACAAATCACATACACACGAATACAAATCACAAGACCATTCCTGCGCTGAATACAGCCGACATACAAGGGGGTAACTTGTGTTATTTCTCGTATCAGGACACTGGTCTCTAACTTTCGTTATTACATCTCTGGCTCCTCATTCTTACAGCAGGAGCAGCCCTCGTTCTTCACGGGAGTTATGAGTGGTAAGTCAGAGTGGCTGGAAATTGTTACGTGGATCGTAAGTCAACTGGTGTTTGTGATTTATACACTCTCCTTTAAGGGCCCATTTTATGGTGGAAGTCATTTTATGAGAGTGTGTGTGTGTGTGTGTGTGTGTGTGTGTGTGTGTGTGTGTGTGTGTGTGTGTGTGTACTCACCTATTTGGTTGCAGGGGTCGAGTCATAGCTCCTGCGTGTGTGTGAGAGAGAGAGAAAGAGAGATAGAGATACACTCCTCTCAGTGAATATCCATTAAGAGATAATTGCTTCTTGATATATATATATATATATATATATATATATATATATATATATATATATATATATATATATATATATATATATATATATATATATATATATATTTAATACCATTTTGTATTATTCTCATGACAGAAATATTATCAGTATTATAATTTTCAGACTTGAAATTTTGTTTAAGTCTCTGAAATTCTCTCAACTTTAGCTTTAAGGAAATATTAAATTTTACGGAATAGTCGGAATGCTAAACATAACGGTCTTATTCCTCTGAAAAATATGCATTAACAAATACAACATTTCCTTATTATTCGCATCAGCTTAATCAGATCACGAAGCGCCCTGATAATGGTCCTAAACGAACCGAAACGTCGTTCAGAATTCCATCTGCAAATTGATTTATTTGTGAAAACCCTCCCGGGTTTGTGAATCTCTCTCCAGTTCGTTTAGTGGAGCTTCCAAACCTCTGAGAAATCTTTTAAGTGCGCTTAATACCCTCTTCTGGGAAAATACAATGGAATCTAATAGCTTGCAATGGAATTTAATTTCGTAACCCTTAGTTATGCAATTGGACAGTTGACTCGAAATAGCAAATTTTTACATAAATGTGAATTAAGTTATACAAATAGGTGTAATCTGAATATTCTCACTGGATAGCTGTAAAGGTTAATTTCATTTAATTTTAAATATGTGTGGGATATCGGGACGTCTCAGCTATTTATGAAAGAAATAGTGAAAATGGGAAGCCAAATACGATCGCTTTCGTGTGTCTACACACATCCTCAGAGGAATAGGAAGAAGACGCAAGGGAACCACATTGTATTTATGTATAGCATAAGAATGTTTTGCTTACGGGTATATACACCAAGAGGTGTATATATCTCAGTGTGTATACACTGAGAGATATACACCTCTCAGTGTGTATACACTGAGAGATATACACCTCTCAGTGTGTATACACTGAGAAATATACACCTCTCAGTGCGTATACACTGAGAGATATACACCTCTCAGTGTGTATACACTGAGAGATATACACCTCTCAGTGCGCATACACTGAGAAATATACACCTCTCAGTGCGTATACACTGAGATATACACCTCTCAGTGTGTATACACTGAGAGAATAGTGACCAACACCTCTCAGTGGTATCACTGAATATACACCTCAGTGCGTATACACTGAGAATATACCTCAGTGACACTGAAATATACTTCAGTGCGTATACACTGAGAGATATACACCTCTCAGTGTGTATACACTGAGAGATATACACCTCTCAGTGCGTATACACTGAGAGATTAATCCCTATTTTCAGGATTAAAGTATTCTTGTCTGGTAGTGAACACGCTACATACAAATATAATGAAACTCGTGTAGTAGACAGGCTTTAAACCTAACACACCAACCAACTATTTAGAGAATTTTCTTGGATTATGTTTCGCTTAAGAATGAAAAAAAAAGAGAGATTTAAAGGGTATTTAAATGATAAAATGATATATATTTTATGAGTGATTACTTGATACCAACGTCCAGTGCATATATTTATGTTAAGTAAGAAATATAATTCATTTATTGTCGTGATAGCGTTGAAATAACGTAATGTTTGTGTGTGTTTGCGTTGTACAGAGTGTTTAAGCAGGTGGATTTAAAGGGCATTAATACACACACAAAGTATATTTCAGTGTTTTAATTTCTGGCGTGAGTGACCAACGTGTTTGTATTATGTTTGATATTTCTGTTTCTTTGGTCTTCTGGTGTTTATTTCACTTTCTCTCGCTGGGTTTCGACTCCTTTCAATCCTGAGTTGAAAAACCACGAGTTGCTTAACACGTTTTCAATTTGTGAGAACGTTTCGCTGCACACACACACACACACACACACACACACACACACACACACACGATAAAGCTTATGGAGCAGGGAGTGTACCTAGTAGCAACCAGTGAAGAGACGGGGCCAGGAGCTGTGACTTGACCCCTGCAACCACAACTAGGTGAGTACACACACACACGTACAAATACCCAAGAGGACAGTACTGCTATTTCCTCATTGCCATGACCTTTGTCCTCGTGAGTTGTTCACTAACCAAAGAACACGTAAGCCCCTCCCCCTGGGATCACGGTTAATGCCCCGGGCTTTCACCTTGTGCTCTAATTTGAGCCCCGTCCGAGAATAGAGTACCTAGCTTGGATAGATCTGTTTCTAGGAATTTGTTATGTTCTGCAATAGGTACTTTCTGCTAGATTTTGTTATTTTTGATAAATTATCAACGTAAATTTAGCATTGCTCAAATTATTAACTGATAATTCTGTGACACATTAACAATAATAATAATAATAATAATAATAATAATAATAATAATAATAATAATAATAATAATAATAATAATAATAATAATACAATTATTATTATTATTATTATTATTATTATTATTATTATCATCATCATCGACATCATTATCATCATCATTATCATCATCATCATTATAATTACAGCAGCATCAAGGGGCATCCTGAAGGGAAATAAAAACTCAGAAGTGAAGGGTATTCACGTTTTCCCTTCCCTCTTTGCGAGGTACCTTCTTTCTCGTCTCTCCGTCAGCGCCTCCGGCAGGGTCATCAATCTGCCGGTTCTGCCGTAAGGCGTATTCCCGAAGGACGCGTGAATGTAGCATCTTCATCTCCCTCCGTCAGCGCCTACGAGAATAAATCTGGCAAACAATCTCTGCCAGTGGCATCTTTTTGTCACCGGTGTTCCCACCTTCTCCATTACCCAGCCAGGAGTCTCGCAGAGAGACAGCATCCACCTTCCCCAGGAGTCTCACAGAGAGACAGCATCCACCTTTCCCAGGAATCTCACAGAGAGACAGCATCCACCTTCCCCAGGAATCTCACAGAGAGACAGCATCCACCTTCCCCAGGAATCTCACAGAGAGACAGCATCCACCTTCCCCAGGAATCTCACAGAGAGACAGCATCCACCTTCCCCAGAAGTCTCACAGAGAGACAGCATCCACCTTCCCCAGGAATCTCACAGAGAGACAGCATCCACCTTCCCCAGGAATCTCACAGAGACACAGCATCCACCTTCCCCAGGAATCTCACAGAGACACAGCATCCACCTTCCCCAGGAATCTCACAGAGAGACAGCATCCACCTTCCCCAGGAATCTCACAGAGAGACAGCATCCACCTTCCCCAGGAATCTCACAGAGAGACAGCATCCACCTTCCCCAGGAATCTCACAGAGAGACAGCATCCACCTTCCCCAGGAATCTCACAGAGAGACAGCATCCACCTTCCCCAGGAATCTCACAGAGAGACAGCATCCACCTTCCCCAGGAATCTCACAGAGAGACAGCATCCACCTTCCCCAGGAATCTCACAGAGAGACAGCATCCACCTTCCCCAGAAGTCTCACAGAGAGACAGCATCCACCTTCCCCAGGAATCTCACAGAGAACAGCATCCACCTTCCCCAGGAATCTCACAGAGACACAGCATCCACCTTCCCCAGGAGTCTCACAGAGACACAGCATCCACCTTCCCCAGGAATCTCACAGAGAGACAGCATCCACCTTCCCCAGGAATCTCACAGAGAGACAGCATCCACCTTCCCCAGGAATCTCACAGAGACACAGCATCCACCTTCCCCAGGAATCTCACAGAGACACAGCATCCACCTTCCCCAGGAATCTCACAGAGAGACAGCATCCACCTTCCCCAGGAATCTCACAGAGAGACAGCATCCACCTTCCCCAGGAATCTCACAGAGAGACAGCATCCACCTTCCCCAGGAATCTCACAGAGAGACAGCATCCACCTTCCCCAGGAATCTCACAGAGAGACAGCATCCACCTTCCCCAGGAATCTCACAGAGAGACAGCATCCACCTTCCCCAGGAATCTCACAGAGAGACAGCATCCACCTTCCCCAGGAATCTCACAGAGAGACAGCATCCACCTTCCCCAGGAATCTCACAGAGAGACAGCATCCACCTTCCCCAGGAATCTCACAGAGAGACAGCATCCACCTTCCCCAGGAATCTCACAGAGAGACAGCATCCACCTTCCCCAGGAATCTCACAGAGAGACAGCATCCACCTTCCCCAGGAATCTCACAGAGAGACAGCATCCACCTTTCATGATCTATAACCTCTCCTTCAACACAGGAAGAATTTTACCGCAGATATCTCTTCCTCCCCAGTTACTCCAACTCTCAGTCGAGTCGTTAGTTCCAACCTGGTTCTTGGATTTAATCTTTTTCAGTCTCCTGGGAGACTCGTTACCCCCCTCTTCATTTTTTTTCAACATTTTGCAAAACTGGAGTTAAACAGGTGTGGTAATACCAGTTGTGGAATGAGAAACAGTCACGTATTTTACCTTAAAAATAAAACGTCAAAATATGTAATATAACCACATTTTTTTTTAGTTTTGGTTTCTAATATATTTCACTTTTTTTTTTAAATCATACGAAAAATGACAATAACATCTAACAGATTAGGGAAGAATAAGGCAACCATTCGATTTTGTATCAAATTAATCTGAGCAGACTATTTATAATAGTAGACTATTTATAATAGTAGACTATTTATAATAGTAGACTATTTATAAATAGTAGACTATTTATAATACTATGACCACCTGTCAGAGAACATTGAAATAGCTGCGTATCATTACTTTGGAGATGATAGAATGTGTAACTAGCGCACTCAGCTCACACACTCAGGTCCGTGGTTCAAGCCCGGTAAGGGTGGAAACAAATAGGACGTGTTTCCATGAGACAACTGCTATGAATGTTCACCTAGCAGTAACTAGGTACCTGGGTGTTAGTCGACTGGTGTGGGTCGCATCCTAGGGCAAAATTGACCTAATTTGCCAGAAATGCTCTGCATAACAAGTGGCTTTCTATATAGTGTGTCACTGATGTCAGCTATGGTCTGTATAAGTTGTATCATGTACTTGTAGAAATAAAGGTTATTATTATTATTATTATGATTATTATTAAAAGTGTATATCCCTCGAGCATCCATTCTTGATAGGTTTCAATCCTAGAATCTTGATCGTTGGGGGTGAGCGAGGTCCCAGGACCGCGACTTTTCCACCGATGTGTTAATGGCAGATGTAAGTACAATGGAGGAGATTAATTGGGTACAGAGGAGTTCTCAGTGTCTTCAAGAATAATCAAGCTGGTGGCTGCTGGAGTTCAACCCCCACACACACACATACACACAGCACCCCCCACAACAACAACAAAAATAAAGAAGCCTGCAACTTAGTCCCTGGCTATACAAAGCCGAGAAGAAGCCAACTATTTCCATAATAATATTGAGATAGAAGGAACCTCAAGACAGAGTATCGACCTACACTTCAGTTAAGAACCTTGAGGCTCTATGCAAAGTGATTTCCCAGGACGAAGAATCGCTTCCCAAGGCTTTGTGAATAAGATGAATATATATTCAGCATTCACGGCAACTCCAGTTTCTCGTGGCATTTTAATTTGATTCAGAATGCATGTAATATCACAGTTCTGTATCCTTCATGAAGAGGATTACATTAACTGTGTTGATGCTCTCTCAGTCCTTGATTTTGAGTTAAATATTACAGTTCTGCATCTTTCAAGAGACGTATACCTTGATACTGAATGAATCTTCATCCTTGATTCGCATGGGAAGTCAAGTTAATTTTCCTAGGGGTGGAAGGGGAAGCCAGTGGAAGGCCTCGGTCAGATGACCAAAAGCTTCAGTGGCGGGTCATGCTGCTAAGACCCGCGTCAGGAAACACTTGTCCTGTTTCCTGACGTCGGGAAACAACAGCTTTGTACTCTACACAGCAGCTCTGCACTCTACGCAGCAGCTGTGTACTCTACACAACAACTATGTACTCTACACAGCAGCTGTGTACTCTTCAAAAGTGTGGTTCATGTACCTTGATAACGGTGAACGGTTCTTGATCCTTCAATAACAATAGATCAGTTCTTAAAGATGAAGGTTAAGGCAGGTCCGGGGGTTGAATTTGGGAACAGAGGGACAGAGAGGGAGTCTATCCATGCCTTCAGATCAGACTGATAAGTGGACCCAATTTCGGGAGTCAGTGTTGGAAACTGGTCTTATGAAAATAATAAAATTCAGCCTTGCGGAATTATCATTCTCTTCTCCGATAATAATAATAATAATAATAATAATAATAATAATAATAATAATAATAATAATAATAATAATAATAATAATAATAATAATAATAATAATAATAATAATAATAATAATAATAATAATAATAATAATAATAATAATAATTATTATTATTATTATTATTATTATTATTATTATAAAACAATTCACAAACAAATCAAACTCACAAACAAATTAAACAGTTAACAAACAACTCACACAAATCACAAACAATTCACAAACAAATCAGACAACCTCCCGAAGCAAACGAAAAACTCACAAAACAAATCAACACAATTCACAAAGCGAATCAAACACTTGGCAAACAAATCAAACGCCAAATCCAATCATTTTTCAACGAAAGAGAAAGGGGAAGCACACACACACACACACACACACACACACACACACACACACACAAATATTCTGGAGACTGATAAAACTCTCTCCCTCTCTACCACAGAAACATCAGACTTACACACATAACCTCTGTGTGTTGATTGCCAAAGTTCGACCAGGAAAAAAGGGGACATTCCCTGTCAAGAGGAAAAAAAAAAGGCCATGGTCCACTTTGTGATGGCCCGGAGGCAACAAATGTCCCACAGGGACAGTTTTAGTGGTAGGATGGACCGTGAGCGAAAAAGAATCGCCCAGAGGAACGCCACTCTATCGATTTTTGATAAAGAAATGGAACACAAACCACAATTCTGTCTATAACTTTAAGAAAAGTCAGTTAAAAATATCTCGTATTGATTTTGGTGGTTGTGATGTTTATAGAATTGTTGAATTGATGGGCTATATTATTGGGGGGGGAGAGGGGGGTTAGTATTGTGTGTTAATGAAAAATATGGCATTTTACAGATGAATTATTTCACCATCACAGAGGATGATGGAATGATGATATCTAGGGTGATGGAATGATGATATCTAGGGTGATGGAATGATGATACCTAGGGTGATGGAATGATGATATCTAGGGTGATGGAATGATGATACCTAGGGTGATGGAATGAAGATATCTAGGGTGATGGAATGATGATATCTAGGGTGATGGAATGATGATATCTAGGGTGATGGAATGATGATATCTAGGGTGATGGAATGATGATATCTAGGGTGATGGAATGATGATACCTAGGGTGATGGAATGATGATATCTAGAGTGATGGAATGATGATACCTAGGGTGATGGAATGATGATATCTAGAGTGATGGAATGATGATATCTAGGGTGATGGAATGATGATATCTAGGGTGATGGAATGGTGATATCTAGGGTGATGGAATGATGATACCTAGGGTGATGGAATGATGATATCTAGAGTGATGAAATGATGATACCTAGGGTGATGGAATGATGATATCTAGAGTGATGGAATGATTATATCTAGGGTGATGGAATGATGATATCTAGGGTGATGGAATGATGATATCTAGGGTGATGGAATGATGATATCTAGGGTGATGGAATGATTATATCTAGGGTGATGGAATGATGATATCTAGGGTGATGGAATGATGATATCTAGAGTGATGGAATGATGATATCTAGGGTGATGGAATGATGATATCTAGGGTGATGGAATGATGATATCTAGGGTGATGGAATGATGATATCTAGGGTGATGGAATGATGATATCTAGGGTGATGGAATGATGATATCTAGGGTGATGGAATGATGATACCTAGGGTGATGGAATGATGATATCTAGAGTGATGGAATGATGATACCTAGGGTGATGGAATGATGATATCTAGAGTGATGGAATGATGATATCTAGGGTGATGGAATGATGATATCTAGAGTGATGGAATGATGCTATCTAGGGTGATGGACTGATAACATTGGCTTTACTGCTCCTGCTGCCTCCTCTGTATTAGACTGAAGAAACCTACTGTACAGACGAAACGTTTCAAAATATACACAACTATTGCACATGTGACTTACCAAACTGTCGGTATTGAATACCATTATTATATTCACAAGCTCCCAGGATTGAATTTAACCCATGGATGTTTACCTCAAGTTGCCTTAGATCAAGAATTCTTCTTCACCTGCTTCAGGGCATCCCTGCCCAGGGTGTCTCCTGATCCTTTCTGCTCTTTCTCGCTCAGCTGTGACTTGGCATCACACCAGGATGGACCGAAACGTCATTTTAGCCAGATTTCCATTGTGTCGACGCTGGCAAAACAATCAGATTACCTTTCCTAGTAACTGAAACAAAAATGGAGACTAAATTCTTAATTCCGTGATTGGAACAACTCACAACTAACCCACAGATTTCAAGATAATTCCTTACACTACTTTTCGGTTTAGTATGGATCAAAACGTCGTCTAAAAATGTTCATTAAATCTGTGTATTAGCTGTAACTAAAACTGAGATGCACTCTGAAGGAGGGGCGGAGATATGTTGCAGTTTGTGAACTTTAGTGTAGGCATGCCTCTTGCAAAACAGTGATGGAATGAGTGATGATGAAAGTGTTTCTTCTCTTTCGGGTCGCCCTTCCTTGGTGAGAAGAGGTCGATGTGTTAATAAAATAAAACAAAATGGAGGTACAGTACTTGAAGGACGGATGGAAATGTTGCAGTTCCGAGGGCCATCTGAAAACTATGTGAGAACGCTTCTGGCAAGACAGCGATTGACTGAATAACGGTGAATGTGTTTCCTCTTTCTCGGGTCACCCTACCTCGGTGGGAGACGGCCGATGGGTCAAATAAAAAAAAAAAATAAAAGCCAATTTTCCTCCACATTGACCTTGAGAAGAACTTCGCGGTGAAGGTCGACCTCTGACGCCCCGAGCACTTGAGAAGCGAAATGAATAATGCAACTGGAGGTATAAGAGCCAAAACCTGTTTTCCGGTTCCTTGATAGTCCTCAGAAAATCCCTAGGATAGGAAGCGACCTCCATTAATGATTCCTCTTGCATTACCTTCTAATACAGAATTATTTTTCTTTGTGAGGTCTACGTAATGTAAACACAAGAGTAATGATGTATTTTGAGGAAAACAAATTAGGCCCGTGGCCTGGTAGGCAACGCTCTCGCTTTACACACTGAGTGTCAGTGGTTCGATCCCCGGCAAGGGTGGAAACATTGGGGCCTGTTTTACACTTGGTGTCCCCGTTCATCTAGCAAGTAAGTAGGTACCTGGGTGTTAGTGGACTGGTGTGGGTGGCATCCTGGGTGACAAGATTGAAGAACCACAATGGAAATAAGAGAGACAGTCCCTTGATGACGCACTGACTTTCTTGAGTTATACTGGGTGACTAACTCCCCGGGGTTAAAAATCCGACCAAAATCTTATCTGGTATAAATTACTGACGAGGTGAAGATTAAGACACACGTTCAACAGTTGGGAATCTTTATTGATAAGATGTTTCACCTAAACATCTGACTGAAGAAGTCTACTGTGTGGGCGAAACGTTTCATCACTAAATATACCCAAATGCTGCACATGTGTCTTAATCTTCAGTTGTATCATGACATTAAATGATGAATAAGACACATGTGTCTATCTTTCTACCTCAGATTGACCGAGGCAAAAGGATCGGACACTTTCTGTCAATCCTGAGGGACTGATTACCCAGTCTTCCTGTGTCCAGTTCTACTTCAGACAGACCGAGGCTGAAGTAGTGGACCCTTTCTGTCAAGCCTGAGGGACTGATTACCCAGTCTTCCTCTGTCTCAGTACGTATCTTTGCATTAAATTCGAAAAAACTCCTGTCTGGCGAAACGTTTTTATAATAAAGACACACAGGTGTTACACATGTTTTATTCGTCAATTCATCATATAGGATAATGAAACTATAACGACGTTTCGACCCACTAACCAGTTAATGGTCCAAGTAGGACCGAAACGTCGCCATAAATTTCATTGTCCTATAAGCAGGTTACTTGTGTATTAATGAATAAGACACAACATACAATACCATTGAATATTGTTTATTGTGTATTGTGTATTGTTTATTGTGTATTGTGTATTGTTTATTGTGTATTGTTCCAGTTACGGTATTGTGCCTTTTTATACTTTATTTCAAGAATTCGAGAAAATTGTAGTTCCTAGCGTCACGATAACGACTTCATGAAGGACCGAAACATCGTCTGAAAGCGAATTTCCAATTTGCTGGTTAGTTGTGAAATGAGTCCTGCTCTGCTCAGGCATTGGTCAGGCACTGGTCAGGCACTGGTCAGGCACTGGTTAAGTACTGGTCAGGCACTGGTCAGGCACTGGTCAGGCACTGGTCAGGCACTGGTTAGGCACTGGTCAGGCATTGGTCAGGCATTGGTCAGGCAATGGTCAGGTATTGGTCAGGCATTGGTCGCACTGGTCAGGCACTAGTCAGGCATTGGTCAGGCATTGGTCAGGCATTGGTCAGGCACTGGTCAGGCACTGGTCAGGCACTGGTCAGGCACTGGTCAGGCATTAATCAAGTAATGTATTGGTCAGAGAACGCGCTATAGGGTCGGTCAAAAGTAACTTCCATCCTGAGTAAATAAAGATAGAGAGAGAATGGGTGACTTACCCTTACAATTTGCTCTGTGAATTGTGATGGTGAGGGGTGAAGAGTGAGAGAGAGAGAGAGAGACAGAGAGAGAGAGAGAGAGAGAGAGAGGTGGAATTGAAGAGGTGGAATAACGTAAAGGGTTCATAACCTCATATTAAATGGTTATATAGACAAGGGGGTTAAACCAAAGGGAAATATGTGCCTCGTACAAGGGGCGCGAGGCTAAGGGGAAGACAGAATTTGAAGACAAACTTAAAGATTCAAGGAAGAGAATTCGAAACGTGGCTTGAAGATCCGAAACGCTGCCTGTTGTTTTTTTCAAATTTGTAGGTTACTTGTAAATTGTTCGTACTTGTATTTGTAACTTGTGGGTTAGTTGTGAATTGTTCCAGCTACGATACTGTGACTTGTGGGTTAGTTGTGAATTGTTCCAGCTACGATACTGTAACTTGTGGGTTAGTTGTGAATTGTTCCAGCTACGATACTGTGACTTGTGGGTTAGTTGTGAATTGTTCCAGCTACGATACTGTAACTTGTGGGTTAGTTGTGAATTGTTCCAGCTACGATACTGTGACTTGTGGGTTAGTTGTGAATTGTTCCAGCTACGATACTGTAACTTGTGGGTTAGTTGTGAATTGTTCCAGCTACGATACTGTAACTTGTGGGTTAGTTGTGAATTGTTCCAGCTACGATACTGTGACTTGTGGGTTAGTTGTGAATTGTTCCAGCTACGATACTGTAACTTGTGGGTTAGTTGTGAATTGTTCCAGCTACGATACTGTGACTTGTGGGTTAGTTGTGAATTGTTCCAGCTACGATACTGTAACTTGTGGGTTAGTTGTGAATTGTTCCAGCTACGATACTGTAACTTGTGGGTTAGTTGTGAATTGTTCCAGCTACGATACTGTAACTTGTGGGTTAGTTGTGAATTGTTCCAGCTACGATACTGTAACTTGTGGGTTAGTTGTGAATTGTTCCAGCTACGATACTGTAACTTGTGGGTTAGTTGTGAATTGTTCCAGCTACGATACTGTAACTTGTGGGTTAGTTGTGAATTGTTCCAGCTACGATACTGTAACTTGTGGGTTAGTTGTGAATTGTTCCAGCTACGATACTGTAACATGTGGGTTAGTTGTGAATTGTTCCAGCTACGATACTGTAACTTGTGGGTTAGTTGTGAATTGTTCCAGCTACGATACTGTAACTTGTGGGTTAGTTGTGAATTGTTCCAGCTACGATACTGAAACTTGTGGGTTAGTTGTGAATTGTTCCAGCTACGATACTGTAACTTGTGGGTTAGTTGTGAATTGTTCCAGCTACGATACTGTAACTTGTGGGTTAGTTGTGAATTGTTCCAGCTACGATACTGTAACTTGTGGGTTAGTTGTGAATTGTTCCAGCTACGATACTGTAACTTGTGGGTTAGTTGTGAATTGTTCCAGCTACGATACTGTAACATGTGGATTAGTTGTGAATTGTTCCAGCTACGATACTGTAACTTGTGGGTTAGTTGTGAATTGTTCCAGCTACGATACTGTAACTTGTGGGTTAGTTGTGAATTGTTCCAGCTACGATACTGTAACTTGTGGGTTAGTTGTGAATTGTTCCAGCTACGATACTGTAACTTGTGGGTTAGTTGTGAATTGTTCCAGCTACGATACTGTAACTTGTGGGTTAGTTGTGAATTGTTCCAGCTACGATACTGTAACTTGTGGGTTAGTTGTGAATTGTTCCAGCTACGATACTGTAACTTGTGGGTTAGTTGTGAATTGTTCCAGCTACGATACTGTAACTTGTGGGTTAGTTGTGAATTGTTCCAGCTACGATACTGTAACTTGTGGGTTAGTTGTGAATTGTTCCAGCTACGATACTGTAACATGTGGGTTAGTTGTGAATTGTTCCAGCTACGATACTGTAACTTGTGGGTTAGTTGTGAATTGTTCCAGCTACGATACTGTAACTTGTGGGTTAGTTGTGAATTGTTCCAGCTACGATACTGTAACATGTGGGTTAGTTGTGAATTTTTCCACCCACGATACTGTAACCTTGAACATCATATATTGCAACGTTGGTGTAGTGTATTAAGAACAATAGATTCATAGTTAAGCTTTAAATACCGCACAGGAGATGGAAAATTAATTTAAGAGTCAATTCATGTACGGCTGAATTGTGGTTACCAGAGGATTTGTGTATTGTTTTCCCTGACGTGTACGTCATATGACAACACATTCATTGGGCTTTTGGTCTTGTGGCTGAGACCTTCTACTGGCTTACTGCTTCACAAACACAAGCAAACAATTCTTTGTGTTATTGTGTGTGTTCCTTAACACCAACAAACGTTAACACCAATTCATGTACGGCTGAATTGTGGTTACCAGAGGATTTGTGTATTGTTTTCCCTGACGTGTACGTCATATGACAACACATTCATTGGGCTTTTGGTCTTGTGGCTGAGACCTTCTACTGGCTTACTGCTTCACAAACACAAGCAAACAATTCTTTGTGTTATTGTGTGTGTTCCTTAACACCAACAAACGTCCTGGACCATTGATAATGGTCTAGAACCATTGATAATGGTTCAGGACCATTGTTAATGGTCCAGGACCATTGATAATGGTCTAGGACCACCAAAAATGTTGCCCAAAACATCTTCTATCAAATGGATGTCTTAGTCTGAACACAAATCATTTCTTACAATGCAATTCTATAATTCCAAAAGTTTCATCTCTTTCCACGAGCAGCTTTAGAGGTTTTTTTTATTATCATGCTGTAAAAAGTACAATTTTTTTAAACATTTATTTATTTTTTTATTTAGTTTTTTCTCGTGGACGGATTCGATTAAAAAAATTACCATCATTTTTTCCCCTTATTTATCACTCTGTTTATTCTTCTTGTTCCTCATCCACTGGTTTACTCTATCTCCTGTTCCCTTCACTACTTACTGTTCCCTCTATCACACAGTGTTCCCTCCACAAACCAGTGTTCCCTCCACCACTCAGTGTTCCCTCCACCACTCAGTGTTCCCTCCACCACTCAGTGTTCCCTCCACCACTCAGTGTTCCCTCCACCACTCAGTGTTCCCTCCACCACCCAGTGTTCCCTCCACCACTCAGTGTTCCCTCCACCACTCAGTGTTCCCTCCACCACCCAGTGTTCCCTCCACCACCCAGTGTTCCCTCCACCACTCAGTGTTCCCTCCACCACCCAGTGTTCCCTCCACCACCCAGTGTTCCCTCCACCACTCAGTGTTCCCTCCACCACCCAGTGTTCCCTCCACCACTCAGTGTTCCCTCCACCACCCAGTGTTCCCTCCACAACTCAGTGTTCCCTCCACCACCCAGTGTTCCCTCCACCACTCAGTGTTCCCTCCACCACCCAGTGTTCCCTCCACCACCCAGTGTTCCCTCCACCACTCAGTGTTCCCTCCACCACCCAGTGTTCCCTCCACCACTCAGTGTTCCCTCCACCACCCAGTGTTCCCTCCACAACTCAGTGTTCCCTCCACCACCCAGTGTTCCCTCCACCACCCAGTGTTCCCTCCACCACTCAGTGTTCCCTCCACCACCCAGTGTTCCCTCCACCACCCAGTGTTCCCTCCACCACTCAGTGTTCCCTCCACCACTCAGTGTTCCCTCCACCACTCAGTGTTCCCTCCACCCCTCAGTGTTCCCTCCACCACTCAGTGTTCCCTCCACCACTCAGTGTTCCCTCCACCACCCAGTGTTCCCTCCACCACCCAGTGTTCCCTCCACCACCCAGTGTTCCCTCCACCACCCAGTGTTCCCTCCACCACTCAGTGTTCCCTCCACCACCCAGTGTTCCCTCCACCACCCAGTGTTCCCTCCACCACTCAGTGTTCCCTCCACCACTCAGTGTTCCCTCCACCACTCAGTGTTCCCTCCACCACTCAGTGTTCCCTCCACCACTCAGTGTTCCCTCCACCACTCAGTGTTCCCTCCACCACCCAGTGTTCCCTCCACCACCCAGTGTTCCCTCCACCACTCAGTGTTCCCTCCACCACTCAGTGTTCCCTCCACCACCCAGTGTTCCCTCCACCACTCAGTGTTCCCTCCACCACTCAGTGTTCCCTCCACCACCCAGTGTTCCCTCCACCACCCAGTGTTCCTCCATCACCCAGTGTTCCCTCCACCTCCCAGTGTTCCCTCCACCACAGCGTCATCAGATCTAGTGGACGTTCAATAGTTTTTCCTTTCGATATTTTTAGTACCCATGGAATGTAGTTGTTTCTCTCCTCTCTCTCTCTCTCTCTCTCTCTCTCTCTCTCTCTCTCTCTCTCTCTCTCTCTCTCTCTCTCTCTCTCTCTCTCTCTCTCTCTCTCTCTCTCTCTCTCTCTCTCTCTCTCTGTGAGTTAATGAAAGAGTGAGTGAGTGGGTAAGGGAAATCTACTTAATTATCCACTGATATTCAAATATAATGCAAATAAAAGCATACATGCATGAATATATACTCACAAACATGCATACACATACACTCATATATGAAGACCTCAAACCAAGGGTATATACACAGAGAGGTGTATATCTCTAAGTGTATATGCGCTGATAGTTTAATGCCTATTTTATGTATAAAAGTATTCTTCACTGGTGGTGTACAGATGCCATGCAGAATTACTGACCCTCGTGTAGTAGATAGGTTTTAAACCCAAATGGCCAAAACTCGTCAAATATAGAGATGCGTTAGGCTTTTGTTTTTTGTTAGGCTTTTTTTCTGCTTATGTGATCACGTTTGTAATTTGTATTTCTTGATTTATGAGATTATAACGCTGGTGTTCCGGCCTGTTAGTTGTTGACTGGTGTTATTACTGGGGGAAGTACAGGGTCGTCAGTCCCCTGTACTGTGATAGCAGGGAGAGAGAGAGAGAGAGAGAGAGAGAGAGAGAGAGAGAGAGAGAGAGAGAGAGAGAGAGAGAGAGAGAGAGAGAGAGAGGTACTAGAGTTTCTAACACAGTTTTTCTCCTGGGTACGACCCACGACAGTGGAGTATCACACAGGTACCTATTTTGACTGCTAGGTAGGCAGGGGCGGCAAGGAACCTACACACAGGCTTCTCCCTGCAGGGGAATCGAACCCAGGACCTTCCGCTTGTAAGTCGAATACTCTTACACCCAACACTGAACATGGGTGAAGGTGGAAGATAGAACACCCACTGCAACACCCACGGTAAGTCTCCCACTTGGGTGGGCGGTGGTAATCTCGTCTCAGCTCTCCCTATGGATTACCCTCCCGGGATTGGGATTAATAGGAAGATCAATTTACAAAGTCTCATTAATCTCCGGGATTTAATGAGAGAATGCCAGAGAGAAGTAGTGGATAGGATAAAATTGGATAGGCAAGGAAGGAATTTGGGGAGATGGAGTGGGGGAAAGCTTTGAGGTCAGGGAGCCAGAGGTCAGAGGTCAAGAAAGGTCAGGTATCATACTGCACTTACCACCACCACCACCACTACGATAACTACCACTGTCTGCTACCACAACTACTCACAAGACTCCTTGACAACCAGCCTCGTTCACTCGCCACCACCACCACCACCATCATCACCACTACCACCACCACCACCACCACTGTCATTTTTAACAAACCATTCATCTACCACCATCACCACCACCACAACAACAACCAGACACCTTAACATAGTTACCAAAGTCATTACACCATCATCATCTACCTCAACTACCACCATCCAGATCACAACCAGCCACTATAACAACAAGCACAACCCACTCCTATTTACCACCACTACCCCCAACTATCACCTACCACTATCTATCACCACCACCACAACAACAACAACAATCAACCACCATCTACCAACACCACAACCAGTCTCCTCTTGCAATAATATTGGTCATGACAGACCCGATCAATGTCCTGACCTCTCGTTGACCTTTCCTGACCTTAATTAGTGTCTCACCTGACCCCCAAACGACCCTACCAGGTGTCCACTATATATATATATATATATATATATATATATATATATATATATATATATATATATATATATATATATATATATATATATATATATATATATAATAGGACAAAGAACAATATCCAGATATTCCATCACTCCTCCCTCACTCCCTCCCTCTGACTAGCTCCCTCTCTCCTCCCTCTATCTCCCTCAATATCCATCTATATGCCTCGGCTGCCGTGAAAAACGCGTTTCAGTGTTTTGCCATCAGTGTCGCCGTGCTGCTGCTGCTGCTGCTATCCTCTGAAATTTAGACGCTCAACTGAACGATGACTGAATGATGACTGAATGATGACTGAATGATGACTGAATGATGACTGAATGATGACTGAATGATGACTGAATGATGATTGAATGATGACTGAATGATGACTGAATGATGACTGAATGATGACTGAATGATGACTGAATGATAACTGAATGATGACTGAACGATGACTGATGACGGAATGAAGATTGAATGATAACTGAATAATGACTGAACGATGACTGAACAATTACTGAACAATGAACGATGACTGAACAATAACTGAACAGTGAACGATGACTGAACAATAACTGAACAACGATGAATCTAATATTGTCCAAGGCAGTGCTATGCCATTTCCTTGAAATTTAAATACTAAAAATGGCTTCAAAAATGCCTAGATATCCATTGATCGCTTGTTCTTCTAAATGCTCTCTCACCCGTCTGAATGCTATACTATATATCTAAATGCTATACTATATATCTAAATGCTATACTATATATCTAAATGCTATACTATATATCTAAATGCTATACTATATATCTAAATACTATACTATATATCTAAATGCTATACTATATATCTAAATGCTATACTATATATCTAAATACTATACTATATATCTAAATGCTATACTATATGTCTAAATGCTATACTATATATCTAAATGCTATACTATATATCTAAATGCTATACTATATATCTAAATACTATACTATATATCTAAATGATATACTATATATCTAAATGCTATACTATATGTCTAAATGCTATACTATATATCTAAATACTATACTATATATCTAAATGCTATACTATATGTCTAAATGCTATACTATATATGTAAATGCTATACTATATATCTAAATGCTATACTATTTGTCTAAATGCCTTGTTGTCATTTTAAATTCTATATTTTCCGTTAAAAGGATCAGCTATAAATTTTCTGATTTTTCGTCTAAATGATCAATCATTTGTGTATATGTATATACGTCTAAATGCTCTTCCATCATTCTAATTGCTATGTCTAAGTACTGAATATATGTCTAAATATTCTAAAAGCCTTACCACAAGCAGTGCCTTGATATTGTTATAAAAATCCTACCACATGTCTAAATGCCCTACGCATGTCTAAATGCCTACTTAAAGGACATTTAAGTAAGCAAATATTAGTCTAAATTCTCTATCTTTTGTATTTTATATCTTCTCTATAGCCTGTCAAAATGCTCAGTCAGTTATTTAGATGTCTAACTTTCCATTTAATCATTTAGCTTTCTAAATGGCCAGGTATAGCTTTAAATATGTATAAATTTTTAAGCAAATGGTTAGGCAGTAAATGTCCATTAAAAAGGCTTTTAACCTTTCATTTATTCTGCCCAGTCATCCGTCTAAATGCCCAGCAGCTCATCTAAATACCCAATCATTGTCTAAATGCTTATTAGTTTGTCTAAATGCCCAGTCATTCGTCTAAATCCTCAACCGTCAATCTAAATGTCTAGTCATCCGTCTAAATGCCCAGCAGCTTATCTAAATACCCAATCATTGTCTAAATGCTTATTAGTTTGTCAAAATGCCCAGTCATCCGTCTAAATCCTCAACCGTCAGTCTAAATGTCTAGTCATCCGTCTAAATGCTTAACCGTCTGTCTAAATGTCGTCATATATTTCAAAATGCCTTGCAATCCCTGTAAATGTCCTTTCATTATTTTGGATAACATAACATTAAACCTTCACCACCATCACTACTACCACCATCACTACTACCACCATCACCACTACCACCATCACCACTACCACCATCACCACTACCACCATCACCACTACCACCATCACCACTACCACCATCACCACTACCACCATCACCACTACCACCATCACTACTACCACCATCACCACTACCACCATCACTACTACCACCATCACCACTAACAATATCACCACTACCACCATCACCACCACCACGATCACTACTACCACCATCACCACTACCACCATCACCACTACCACCATCACGACTACCACCATCACCACTACCACCATCATCACTACCACCATCACTATTACCACGATCACCACTACCACCATCACCACTACCACCATCACCACTACCACCATCACCACTACCACCATCACCAATACCACCATCACCACTACCACCATCACTACTACCATCATCACCACTACCACCATCACCACTACCACCATCACCACTACCCCAATAACCACTACCACTATCACCACTACCACTATCACCACTAACAATATCACCACTACCACCATCACCACTACCCCAATAACCACTACCACTATCACCACTACCACCATCACCACTAACAATATCACCACTACCACCATCACCACTACCCCAATAACCACTACCACCACTACCCCTATCACCACTACCACCACCACCATGACCACCACCACCATCACTATCACCACTCCCACACCACCATTACCACCACCACTATAACCACTACCACCATCACTATCACCACTACCACCATCACCACCATCACCACCACCACTACTACCACCATCACCACTACCACCATTACCACCATCACCACTACTACCACCATCACTACTACCACCACCATCACCACTACCACCACCATTACAAACGACCCCACCACCCCTCATGGATTCAAATTCTAAATGCCTTCTTCTAAACCACTCTTAAATGGCCTTTCGGATTTACAATTAAATGTCTGGAGACGATAAATAAATTCATAGGAACATTTAATAAAACCACAAAATAAATACAAAAAAAATTGATTTCGAAACTGGGTTTGAACTCTGGTCATGCAAAACAAAACAAAATCCTTTTTAATTATAGTCTACTTCATGTCTACGTACAGTCTATTAAAAATCTAAAAGTGGTCTAAATAAGGTCTATCTGTAGTCTACCTGAAGTCTACCTGTAGTCTGCCTGTAATCTACCTAAAGTCTACGAATAGTCTATTAGTCATCTATTTAAAGTCTACTTTCAGAAGGTTACAAGGCAATCATTTTTATTATTATTATTATTATTATTATTATTATTATTATCATTATTATTATTATTATTATTATTATTATTATTATTATTATTATTATTATTATTATTATTATTATTATTATTATTATTATTATTATTATTATCTCAGTGAATATACACTGAGACACACTTCTCAGTGTATATACACTGAGAGACACACTTCTCAGTGTATATACACTGAGAGCACACTTCTCAGTGTATATACACTGAGAGACACACTTCTCAGTGTATATACACTGAGAGACACACTTCTCAGTGTATATACACTGAGAGACACACTTCTCAGTGTATATACACTGAGAGAGACACTTCTCAGTGTATATGTCATCATGGAAGCCTCTCTCTCAGTCCATGTAAAAAAACATAATCAGTTTAATAAAAATTTTCACACGTTTGAAAAAAAAAATATTATATTTCAATGAAGAATTTAACTTTTATTTAAAAGTGCAAAATAAGAAATTAAAAAAAAATCACTTTAAAAACAGCAATTTTTGAGGATAATAATAATAAAAACAGGAATAATAACTTCACAGTTATTCTAATGTAATTGATGTAATTATTTTTATTGTCGTGTTAGAAATGAATTCATACAAGGCAGGCGTAATTGCTGTAGGATATTTAATTGAGGGAAGAATAATTAAAACTCGGCTTTCACAGTGTATATAATTTCTGTTCTGGGAGAGATACTTGTGTATTCAGGTCAGTGAATGCACACACACGATATATATATATATATATATATATATATATATATATATATATATATATATATATATATATATATATATATATATATATATATATATATATATATATATATATATATATATATATGCAAGAATCGAGGAAAAGCGACACAGGATGCAAAACAACTACATGGGGAGTTGAATGATAGCTCTAGGCCTTTCGTGATTGCAATCATCACATCATCAGGATCTTGAAAAGTTGCAGAAATGAGTGAGTAACTGAATTTGCTAAGATTACTTACTCATTTCTGCAACTTTGCAAGCTCCTGATGATGTGTTGATTGCAACGTGAAAGGACTATAGCTATCATAGAACAATTCATTATTTTACAAAGGAAACTTGACATGTAACTAACCATTCTCTTTATACCAGAAAAATAGCGATTCTATCTAGTGCGTCAGAAAATCTTGGAGTATCTGGTAGTGGTGCCCGCAGCTGGTTCAACCTCGCAGCAGCTGGCACCACTACCTTCCAGTAGCTGGTTCAACCTCCCAGCAGCTGGCACCACTACCTTCCAGCAGCTGGTTCGACGAACCGGTGACTAGATTACAGTATTCCGCTTTTTTGGGAAGCAGCCTTGGTAAATCCTGCAGTGTAATCAACACAACTCCTCACAATAACTGCCAGATGAAAGAGAAGAGTTTCATCAAATTGATTAATGATCTCTCGTGCCTGTAGCAAGCATGGAATGGTAGAAGAGATATGTAGTGCTTGTAGCAAGCATGGGATGGTAGAAGAGATATGTAGTGCTTGTAGCAAGCATGGGATGGTAGAAGAGATATGTAGTGCTTGTAGCAAGCATGGGATGGTAGAAGAGATATGTAGTGCTTGTAGCAAGCATGGGATGGTAGGGGAGAGATGTAATGCTTGTAGCAAGCATGGGATGGTAGAAGAGATATGTAGTGCTTGTAGCAAGCATGGAATGGTAGAAGAGATATGTAGTGCTTGTAGCAAGCATGGGATGGTAGAAGAGATATGTAGTGCTTGTAGCAAGCATGGAATGGTAGAAGAGATATGTAGTGCTTGTAGCAAGCATGGGATGGTAGAAGATATATGTAGTGCTTGTAGCAAGCATGGGATGGTAGGGGAGAGATGTAATGCTTGTAGCAGGCATGGGATGGTAGGGAAGAGATGTAGTGCTTGTAGCAAGCATGGGATGGTAGGGGAGAGATGTAGTGCTTGTAGCAAGCATGGAATGGTAGAAGATATATGTAGTGCTTGTAGCAAGCATGGAATGGTAGGGGAGAGATGTAATGCTTGTAGCAGGCATGGGATGGTAGGGAAGAGATGTAGTGCTTGTAGCAAGCATGGGATGGTAGGGGAGAGATGTAGTGCTTGTAGCAAGCATGGAATGGTAGAAGAGATATGTAGTGCATGTAGCAAGCATGGGATGGTAGAGGAGATATGTAGTGCTTGTAGCAAGCATGGGATGGTAGGGAGAGATGTAGTGCTTGTAGCAAGCATGGGATGGTAGAGGAGATATGTAGTGCTTGTAGCAAGCATGGGATGGTAGAGGAGATATGTAGTGCTTGTAGCAAGCATGGGATGGTAGGGGAGATATGTAGTGCTTGTAGCAAGCATGAGATGGTAGGGGAGATATGTAGTGCTTGTAGCAAGCATGGGATGGTAGAGGAGATATGTAGTGCTTGTAGCAAGCATGGGATGGTAGAGGAGATATGTAGTGCTTGTAGCAAGCATGGGATGGTAGGGGAGAGATGTAGTGCTTGTAGCAAGCATGGGATGGTAGAGGAGATATGTAGTGCTTGTAGCAAGCATGGGATGGTAGAGGAGATATGTAGTGCTTGTAGCAAGCATGGGATGGTAGAGGAGATATGTAGTGCTTGTAGCAAGCATGGGATGGTAGAATGTCAGAACAATGCACTAACAATGTTAGAAAAATGTACTAACAATGTTAGAACAATGCACTAACAATGTTAGAACAATGCACTAACAATGTTAGAACAATGCACTAACAATGTTAGAACAATGCACTAACAATGTTAGAGCAATGCACTAACAATGTTAAAACAATGCACTAACAATGTTAGAACAATGTACTAACAATGTTAGAACAATGCACTAACAATGTTAGAACAATGCACTAACAATGTTAGAACAATGCCTAACAATGTTAGAACAATACACTAACAATGTCAGAACAATACACTAACAATGTTAGAACAATGCACTAACAATGTTAGAACAATGCACTAACAATGTTAGAACAATACACTAACAATGTCAGAACAATGCACTAACAATGCCAGAACAATGCACTAACAATGTCAGAACAATGCACTAACAATGTCAGAACAATGCACTAACAATGCCAGAACAATAAACTAACAATGTTAGAACAATGCACTAACAATGTTAGAACAATGCACTAACAATGCCAAAACAATGCACTAACAATGTCAGAACAATGCACTAACAATGCCAGAACAATGCACTAACAATGCACTAACAATGTTAGAACAATACACTAACAAGTCTGAACGCCTAGGAGACACTCAGACTCTCCTTGCCATTAGCACTGATTGTTGACGGACGAAAAATTCCCAACCCCCAAAAAAATAATCTGAATAGAATAGGTGGGAGAGGAGCTTCAATGTTGGAAAAATCCCAAAGATCTTCCCTAAACTCAGAGGATTTGGTCCCAACTTAGGAACCACAACGACCAAAACCTATTCTATGTACGCAGCGCCGTGGAATCGACGCTGGTGTGTAAATGTAAAGTTTTAGACTTGAGCTGAAGTTATTTTTCCCCGAAGTGGCGGAAAATCACGATCTGGCTGGTCCCTCTGAGTTTTAAGAATTGAAAGTCGCTTAATGAGTGTAGGGATTAAAGGTATCGTCACGCTCCCTTGTACTCACCTAGTTGTGGTTGCAGGAGTCGAGTCACAGCTCCTGTGTTTGTGTGTGTGTTATTATTCAATTATATTTGGTTGCAAGAATCGAGTCTTAGCTCCTGGTTCCGCCTCTTCACTGGCTGCTACTGGGTACACTCTCTCTCTCTCCCTCGTGTGTGTGTTTTTTGCTTGTAGTTGATTGTACTGCATCGATTTTGACCAATCTCTAAACCCGTGTGGCTCATTAGAATCTAGCACCTTCCCAACACTACTCAAAACAGCAAGGGTTACACCAATACACAAAGGTGGTGACCCTACAGACGTAAATAACTATAGGCCTATATCAAATCTACCATTGCTATCCAAAATATTCGAGAAACTTGTGCACAAGAGATTATACTCGTTTATAACTACACAAAGCATACTCAACCCCTGCCAATTTGGCTTCAGGAAAAATAAAAGCACTAACGATGCAATAGTAAAAATGATAGACCTGCTTTACACAGCACTTGAAAATAAGGAATATCCACTAGGACTTTTTATTGACTTAAGGAAAGCTTTTGACACAGTAAACCACGGCATCCTACTCCACAAACTTGACCACTATGGAATAAGAGGTCATGCACTAGCATACCTCAAATCCTACCTCACTAATAGGTACCAGTATGTCACTATTAAAGACATCCTCCACGACACTACCACTAGACACCGGCGTACCGCAGGGGAAGTGTCCTTGGTCCCCTGCTCTTCCTCTTATACATCAATGATCTTCCCAATGTATCACAACACTGAAACCAATACTCTTTGCTGACGATACAACTTATGTCATCTCCCACACAAACCTTGCCACGCTTAATACCATTGTTAACGACGAATTAATAAAAATAGCAACATGGATGACTGCCAATAAACTTACACTCAACACTGATAAGACTTTCTATATTATGTTTGGCAACAGAACAGATGATCCACAATTAAACATTAAGATCAACTCTACACCTATTGCTAGACATAACGAGGGCAAGTTCCTGGGCCTTCACCTTGACAGCAGCCTGAAATTCAGCACCCATATCCAACACATAACAAAGAAAGTGTCCAAAACTGTGGGATCCTCTCTAAGATACGGTATTATGTACCACAATCAGCCCTACTCACACTATACTACTCACTCATCTATCCCTACCTCACATATGCCATTTGTGCATGGGGATCAACAGCAATTACCCACCTAAAGCCAATAATAACCCAACAAAAAGCCGCAGTAAAATTATCACACAATCCAACGCTAGGCAGCACACCCCCACTCTTCAAAGACCTAAACCTACTCACTGTTCAGAACATCCATACTTACTACTCTGCTATCTACATTTATAGAACCATTAATTCCAACTTTAACCCTGAGCTAAAACACTTTCTTGACAGTTGTGACAGGACCCATAGACATAATACCAGACATAAACATCTCTTTGACATTCCCGTGTCCGACTAAATCTATACAAAAATTCAATGCGCATAAAAGGGCCTAAAATCTGGAACTCCTGCCTGAAAACTCTAGAACTGCAGACACAACCTCCATTTTCAAAAGCACCGTTAAAAAACATCTTATCTCACTTACGCACCCAACCGGTAGTTAACCATACGAAAACTACTTTATCTTGCACATATCCACAGCAAAATACACTTATTGATATCTGTGATTCTCCTTAATTTGCACATTACTAACCACAGCAAAATACACTTATTGATATCTGTGATTCCCCTTAATTTGCACAGTTCCAACCAAAATTCTAATACAACTATTGCTCCATAATACTTAAGCTAGTCATAAGTTTGCCTAAGATACCCCAATATAGAATCTATATTATGCCAATATATCACCTTTATCATTAATATATAAACTAATTGCTAACTTTTTATACTAATTGTTAAATTCTCAATGTTTAAATTCCAGTACCTAAATTTTGTAAACCTAACCTAACCTTACAATCTGTATATCCATTGTATAGCTATTGAGTAAGACCTATCATAAGACTGCCTGAAAAGCCTAGGCATACCTAGGCATATTATTAGCCATCTTGTAATATCAACTTTAATGTATAACTATAAGTACCCCCACCTTGTATTACATGAAATAAAGGATTTGAATTTGAATTTGAATTTGAATTCAGCGCATTGGTATTAAAACCTTGATCCATCGTACACTATCGCGGTTCGATCTCTCACCGGCCAGACTGTTGGTACTCAGCTCAACAATATCATGGAAATAAGAGTACTGCAGTGGGAGATTTGAGCTCACACCTTGATGGTAAGGGTTTCAAAGACCCCACTGACTTACTTCAAGGACCCACCGACGTACCTCTGAGACCCCACTGACTTACTTCAAGGACCCCACCGACGTACCTCTGAGACCCCACTGACTTACTTCAAGGACCCCACCGGCGTACCTCTGAGACCCCACTGACTTACTTCAAGGACCCCACCGGCGTACCTCTGAGACCCCACTGACTTACTTCAAGGACCCCACCGACGTACCTCTGAGACGCCACTGACTTACTTCAAGGACCCCACCGACGTACCTCTGAGACCCCACCTTCAAAGACTCCACCGAGTTACTTCCCAAGAAGCTAGCTAGCTTGTGGCGACCTAAGACCTCCAACTTAAGTCAAAAATACTCTCGCCAGGGAGATCAGAAACTCTTCAAAAATATTTTTCTGCCTGTGTCCCTTCTTGTGGTGAGTACCCTGATGGAGGGACTCTTGGGAAGGCATAAGCAAAATACTAAGTAGCTCTGGTATACTATTTTATACAGTTATGTCGAGCCTGGTAATTCAAACGATATTTTTCGGACCGTGGTTCGAACCTCTTGATCACCCTTCTGTTTATTCATTGACACTTGTTAATTACAGCTTAATTGAGTTCACAGTTTAATTAGGATTAAGAATTGTGTTATATTTTCTTTTAGTCTCTGTGGGTTTTAGTAAATTTGGATGAAAAATATTCAGAATCATCACACACCTGTTCTTTATTAAACTGAAAACTCTTCTTATGTATTAATTTATAAATATGTATCTTGCGATGTTTCACCCATTGTCAAGTACTCGAGAGTCCAACTGTGGGCGAAACGTCGGAAAATAAAGCTATTCTGCAGTGTCTATAAACTACTAGCACTAGTTAGCTACAGAATCGTCTATTTTTTTTTTCGTCTACCATCTAGCTGTATTTTCAAATTACACACAACAACAATATTACATTTGAATACACAGTTAAAATATATTTTTTTCCAATACTGAATCTCACTGGTGGAGAATGCAATATTTAAACAAAAAAATATATTTAAGGATTTATTCAGGCCTTGTGAAAAAAAAAATTCGTGTTCTGTAATGTTTAAATTCTATTCTAATACGTTTTTCAAGAACTCCACCACACATAAAAAAAACACACACACACACACACACACACACACACACACAAAAACCCCAAACACGCCCCCAAACACACACACACACACACACACACACACACACACACACACACACACACACACACATACAAAACACAGACATGTATTTATCTCAACCCCCCAAAAACCTTTAAAAAACTTAAATATTATCCTTATAATTATTTTTTTTTTATTATTATTATTATTATTATTATTATTATTATTATTTTACGATAGGGGTCGGGCCCAGAAAAAGGGTTTGGGGGGAGGGGGGAAAGGAGGTTTTGGGGAACGGGCTTCCAGCGCATGGAGCGTATTTGATAGGGGGAATGGGGGCAAAGTGAGTGTGAGCAAAGTAAAATTTATGAAGGTATTCAGGGAAAGGGAGGCCGGACTTGAGTCCTGGAGGTGGGGTAAATGTCTGCACCCGAAAAGGTGTGTTAATGTTGATTTTATAAATGTGTGTAAAACACCCCCCTGGCAAGACAGTGATGGAGGAATGATGATGAAAGTTGTTCTTTTTGGGCCACCCTCCTTTGTGGCCACCCTGCCTTTGGGGGGACCCTGTTGGGGAAATTTGGGGATTTTTAATAAAAAAAAAATTATTATTATTATTATTATTTTTTATTATTATTATTATTATTATTATTATTATTATTATTATTATTTTATTTTATTATTTTATTTTATTATTATTGCATTAGTAGTAGTGTAATTGTAGTGTAGTAGTATAAAAGTGTAGTAGTAGTAGTAATAATGGTAGGAGAGGGTTTAAGGGGGGGTGGGGGGGGAGGGAAGGGGGGGAGTGGAAGGGGGGTGAGAGAAGGGGGAGAGGGAAA
>WNWK01011471.1:12500-22500 GCA_009830355.1 Cherax destructor
ACCATGATAATGAGGGATAGATGAACTGTGAGAATTGAAGGGATGGAGAGAGGGAGGGAGAGAGAGAATGGTGGAGTTAGAGAAATGAAGAATAGGTGGAGGAGGAGGAAGAGAGAGAGACAGAGAGATATATATAGGGAATAAAGACAGTGGAAGGAATAGGACGCAAAATAATTAGAGGGAGAAGAGAGGAAGAAAAAAATGATGAGAGGGATTGAAATAGAGGATAAAAAGTGAAGGAAGGAGGAGAGAAAAAGGGAGAATAGCGAAGAAGAAGAGAGAGAGAGAGAGAGAGAGAGAGACAGAGAGACAGAGAGACACTTCCATACCTCGTGTTCAACAACAAAAAATCAACAAACCCACTTTGAAGAAAATTCATTTGACGTCCTTGTTTGTGTAAGAGAGAGACGCAAGTGTCAGCGTGTCAGCTGACAGTCACAACACTGTCAGCAGCGATACAGCGAGTGTCATTGTGTCAGCTGACAGTGACAACACTGTCAGCAGTGATACAGCGAGTGTCAGCGTGTCAGCTGACAGTGACAACACTGTCAGCAGTGATACAGCGAGTGTCAGCTGACAGTGACAACACTGTCAGCAGTGATAACGCAAGTGTCAGAATGTCAGCTGAGAGTCACAACACTGTCAGCAGTGATACAGCGAGTGTCAGAATGTCAGCTGAGAGTCACAACACTGTCAGCAGTGATACAGCGAGTGTCAGAATGTCAGCTGAGAGTCACAACACTGTCAGCAGTGATACAGCGAGTGTTGCAAAAAGTGCTGTAGAATGTGCTTTAGAAAGTGCTATAGAAAAGACTGTAGAAAGTGCTGCCCATTGCTGTAGAAAGTGCAATAAAACTGTTGTAGAACGTGCTGTAGAAAGTTCCTTAGACAGTACAAAATGTGGAAGAAAGTACTCATTTAGAAAGAGAAGACATGTGACGTCATTATTATTATTATTATTAGTAATAGTAGTAGTAGTAATAACAATAATAATAATAATAATATATAAATAATTATAGCGTCAACCTACATGTATATTGTTTGTGATTTATTTAGGTTTAATTAAGTTTGCCTTGAATTACTTAAAATTATCATAGAAAATGGGTTTGTTATGAGAGAAAATGGTTCAGGTTTATTTTCAATATTAAATGGTAGACTATGATATTTACCTGTTTACTTCTGTCTTTCGTTGTTTCTCTATTTGCCTCTTTGTTCTCACACACACACACACACACACACACACACACACAGACTACAAACCTCAATCAAGGAAAAAGATCTTGGGGTGAGTATAACACCAGACACATCTCCTGAGGCGCACATCAACCAAATAACTGCTGCAGCATACGGGCGCCTAGCAAACATAAGAACAGCATTCCGACATCTTAATAAAGAATCGTTCAGGACCCTGTACACTGTGTACGTTAGGCCCATACTGGAGTATGCAGCACCAGTTTGGAACCCACATCTAGCCAAGCACGTAAAGAAGCTAGAGAAAGTGCAAAGGTTTGCAACAAGACTAGTCCCGGAGCTAAGGGGTATGTCCTACGAGGAGAGGTTAAGGGAAATCGACCTGACGACACTGGAGGACAGGAGAGATAGGGGGGACATGATAACGACATATAAAATACTGAGAGGAATTGACAAGGTTGACAGAGACAGAATGTTCCAAAGATGGGACACAGCAACAAGGGGACACAGTTGGAAGTTGAAGACTCAGATGAATCACAGGAATGTTAGGAAGTATTTCTTCAGTCACAGAGTAGTCGGGAAGTGGAATAGCTTGGGAAGCGATGTAGTGGATGCAGGTTCCATACACAGCTTTAAGAAGAGGTATGATAAAGCTCATGGCGCAGGGAGAGTGACCCAGTAGCGGCCAGTGAAGAGGCGGGGCCAGGAGCTATGTCTCGAACCCTGCAACCACAACTAGGTGAGTACAACTAGGTGAGTACAACTAGGTGAGTACACACCGATAGCATGGTGGCTAGCGCTCTTTCTTCACGCACGGAGGGCCCGGGTTCAATTCCCGGCGGGGCCGAAACATTTCGAAGTGTTTCGTTACACACACACACACACACACACATAAACACAAGCACACACACACACATAAACACAAGTACACACACACACACACACACACAATGACAGGATGTTCCAGAGAGGGAATACAGAAACAAGGGGACACAACTGGAAGCTGAAGACTCAGATGAGTCAAAGGAATGTTAGGAAGCACTTCTTCAGCCATAGAGTAGTTAGGAAGTGGAATAGTCTAGCGAACGATACAGTGGAGGCAGGAACCATACATAGTTTTAAGACAAGGTATGATAAAGATCATGGAGCAGGAAGAGCAGAGACCCAGTAGCGGACAGCGAAGAGGCGGGGCCAGGAGCTGAGTCTCGACCCCTGCAACCACAATTAGGTGAGTACAATTAGGTGAGTACACACACACACACAAACACGTCAAGAAATTAGAGAAAGTGCAAAGGTTTGCAAGAAGACTAGTCCCAGAGCTAAGGGGATTGTCCTACGAAGAAAGGTTAAGGGAAATCGGCCTGAAAACACTAGAGGACAGGAGGGTTAGGGGAGACATGATAACGACATATAAAATACTGCGAGGAATAGATAAGGTGGACAGAGACAAGATGTTCCAGAGAGGGGACACAGAAACAAGGGGTCACAGTTGGAAGTTGAAGACTCCTATGAGTCAAAGAGATGTTAGGAAGTATTTCTTCAGTCATAGAGTTGTCAGGAAGTGGAATAGTCTGGAGAGTGATGTAGTGGAGGCAGGAACCATACATAGCTTTAAGAAGAGGTATGATAAAGCTCATGGAGCAGGAAGAGAGTGGATCTAGTAGCGACCAGTGAAGAGGCGGGGCCAGGAGCTGTAAAATCACCAGGATCAAGATCACACAGGTGGAAACTGAAGACACAATGAACCATAGTGATGTTAGGAAATATTTCTTTAGCTCAGGATGGTTGACGATGCACTGGTGGAGGTGTACTCAACACACAGCTTCAAGAGTAGGTATGAGAAGATCCAAGAGTCCAGAAGTCAGTGATACAGACCAAGGTAGTCTAGGGGGCGGTGCCAGGAGCTGAGTCTCAACCCCCGCAAACACGCCTCAGGGATTACACTCATAACATCTACTGACAAGATTTAAACCAAAATAAAAAAAAAACAGGAAAAAACAATCACAGCCACAAATAAACCAAACAAAAACAAAACACCGTTGAATAATAGAGAAACAGTAAATAACAGAGGGAACACACACACTGCTACTGTTAAAGGGGAATAACAGAGAAACACTAAATAACAGAAGGAACACAAACACTGCTACTGTTAAAGGGGAATAACAGAGAAACAGTAGATAACAGAAGGAGCACAAACACTGCTACTGTTAAAGGGGAATAACAGAGAAACAGTAAATAACAGACGGAACAAACAGACTGCTACTGTTAAAGGGGAATAACAGAGAAACAGTAAGTAACAGAGGGAGCACACACACTGCTACTGTTAAAGTGGAATAATAGAGCAACAGTAGATAACAGAGGGAATCAACAGAATGCTTCTGTTAGTATGAAATAACAGAGAAACAGAGCAGATAACAGAAGAAGCAAGCAGATTGTTCCTGTTGGCGGTGAGTAAGTGATAGTGTTTGTCAACAGAACAGCGAATGACAGTGTTAAACAGTGGCACTGTTGAATGTGAGACAGAGAGACGCTGTATCTCTCCTCATCTCTCTCTCTCTCTCTCTCTCTCTCTCTCCTCTCTCTCTCTCTCTCTTTTCTCTCTCTCTCTCTCTCTCCTCCCCTCTCTCTCTCTCTCTCTCTCTCTCGTCTCTCTCTCTCTCCCCGCTCTCTCTCTCTCTCTCTCTCCCTCATACGCTGTTCAGTATATATTATATTAATCTGAAATCATCTATATATATATATATATATATATATATATATATATATATATATATATATATATTATATATATATATATATATATATATATATATATATATATATATCCCTCAGTTATTATTACTTCCTCGTTACTTCTGTCTTTCTTCTTTCTCTTTTCTTTATCTATTCCTCTCTATCATCTCTTTATTATGTCTCTGGGTGGTTCTCGCCCAAACTGGCCATAACAGTGAGAGGTTTCGCCCAATACATGAACTCTACGGGTCTAGACTGCCACGTTTCACTACCTCGGTCACTATACAAGACTTTTATTATGAAGACCCAGGTAGTGAAACGTGGCAGTGTAACTCCGTAGAGTTTGTAGCAAGTTAGAACACTATTCCTCTCTCTCTCTCTCTCTCTCTCTCTCTCTCTCTCTTTCACCTTGTCAATATCTGGTCCACTTTCCCCTCAGACCAGTCTGGTCCATAACTACTGGAAATATTAGGTCTGGCTGACCCCGCTGGTCACTTCTTTCCGGTCAGAGACCAATGGCTTCAGTGGTCCAGGAAGACGTTTGGTCTGCTACCAGGATTTCGGATCAGTGTGTGGTCAGGGGTCACATGTCGTGTGGTCCTGAATTCATTGTTCAGGAACTGTGTGGTCCTGAATTCAGTGTTCAGGACCTGTGTGGTCCTGAATTCATTGCTCAGGACCTGTGTGGTCCTGAATTCGTTGTTCAGGACCTGTGTGGTCCTGAATTCATTGTTCAGGAACTGTGTGGTCCTGAATTCAGTGTTCAGGACCTGTGTGGTCCTGAATTCATTGCTCAGGACCTGTGTGGTCCTGAATTCGTTGTTCAGGACCTGTGTGGTCCTGAATTCATTGCTCAGGACCTGTGTGGTCCTGAATTCATTGCTCAGGACCTGTGTGGTCCTGAATTCAGTGTTCAGGACCTGTGTGGTCCTGAATTCATTGCTCAGGACCTGTGTGGTCCTGAATTCAGTGTTCAGGACCTGTGTGGTCCTGAATTCAGTGTTCAGGACCTGTGTGGTCCTGAATTCATTGTTCAGGACCTGCGTGGTCCTGAATTCATTGTTCAGGACCTGCGTGGTCCTGAATTCATTGTTCAGGACCTGTGTGGTCCTGAATTCATTGTTCAGGAAAGGCGTGGTCCTGAATTCATTGTTCAGGACCTGTGTGGTCCTGAATTCATTGTTCAGGACCTGTGTGGTCCTGAATTCATTGTTCAGGAAATGCGTGGTCCTGAATTCATTGTTCAGGACCTGCGTGGTCCTGAATTCATTGTTCAGGATCTGTGTGGTCCTGAATTCATTGTTCAAAACCTGTGTGGTCCTGAATTCAGTGTTCATGACCTGTGTGGTCCTGAGTTCATTGTCCTGAACTCAGGGTACTGGACCTGAACTCAGGGCACTGGACCTGAACTCAGGGTACTGGACCGGAACTCAGGGTACTGGACCTGAACTTAGGGTACTGGACCTGAACTTAGGGTACTGGACCTGAACTCAGGGTACTGGACCTGAGAGAGAAATAGAGAGAACACAATCCCTGGAACAATTTAACTATAGAGGGCTTGATTGTGCCGCCAGGTGGACCACTAACGAGCGGTACAACGAATGGACCAATTCTCTCTCTCTGGGACCACTAACGAGAACCCCCGTAGGGGGCCCAGGGAACCCATGCGGCTCCACCTGGGACCCCAACTGGAGGTCTTACTTATAACCGAATTGAACTGCAAAAAAAAAAAAAAATAATAATAATAATAATAATAATATAATAATAACATTATCATTATTATTATTATTATTATTATTATTATTATTATTATTATTATTATTATTATTATTATTATTATTATTATTATTATTATTATTATTATTATTATTATTATTATTATTATTATTATTATTATTATTATTTTCGTTTTCTATCAACATAAAAATAAGAAAACGAAAATAACTACTAATTTAAGGTCTAACTTTACTATTTTTTTTCAGTTAATTTCGTGGCTAACAAGAAAGTGTGACACTGTTCTCTCACTGGCACTGTCATCTCACTGGCACTGTTCTCTCACTGGCACTGTTCTCTCACTGGTACTGTCATCTCACTGGCACTGTTCTCTCACTGGTACTGTCATCTCACTGGCACTGTTCTCTCACTGGCACTGTCATCTCACTAGCACTGTCATCTCACTGGCACTGTCATCTCACTGGCACTGTTCTCTCACTGGCACTGTTCTCTCACTGGCTCTGTCATCTCACTGCCACTGTCATCTCACTGGCACTGTTCTCTCACTGGCTCTGTCATATCACTGCCACTGTCATCTCACTGGCACTGTCATCTCACTGGCACTGTTCTCTCACTGGTACTGTCATCTCACTGCCACTGTCATCTCACTGCCACTGTCATCTCACTGCCACTGTTCTCTCACTGCCACTGTTCTCTCACTGCCACTGTTCTCTCACTGCCACTGTTCTCTCACTGGCACTGTTCTCTCACTGCCACTGTTCTCTCCTCCTCTTGCAAGTTAAATCATTATCCTCGGATCAAACAATAATTGGATTTCCGGGAAACTGTAATGATATTATTGAAATTTTGGGTAACTGTGAGTAGCACACGAGACAGTGTTGCCAGCACCAGTACACAGTGTAGCACACGAGACAGTGTTGCCAGCACCAGTACACAGTGTAGCACATGAGACAGTGTTGCCAGTACAGTGTAGCACACAAGACAGTGTTGTCAGTACCAGTAAACAGTGTAGCACACGAGACAGTGTTACCAGTACACAGTGAAGCACACGAGACAGTGTTGCCAGTACACAGTGTAGCACACAAGACAGTGTTGCCAGTACACAGTGTAGCACACGAGACAGTGTTGCCAGTACACAGTGTAGCACACGAGACAGTGTTGCCAGCACCAGTACACAGTGTAGCACATGAGACAGTGTTGCCAGTACACAGTGTAGCACACGAGACAGTGTTGCCAGCACCAGTACACAGTGTAGCACATGAGACAGTGTTGCCAGTACACAGTGTAGCACACGAAACAGTGTTGACAGCACAAGTACACAGTGTAGCACATGAGACAGTGTTGCCAGTACACAGTGTAGCACACGAGAAAGTATTGCCAGCACCAGTACACAATGTAGCACACGAGACAGTATTGCCAGTACAGTGTAGCACACGAGACAGTGTTGTCAGTACCAGTAAACAGTGTAGCACACGAGACAGTGTTGCCAGTACACAGTGAAGCACACGAGACAGTGTTGCCAGTACACAGTGTAGCACACAAGACAGTGTTGCCAGTACACAGTGTAGCACACGAGACAGTGTTGCCAGTACACAGTGTAGCACACGAGACAGTGTAGCCAGAACACAGTGTATCACACGAGACAGTGTTGCCAGTACCAGTACACAGTGTAGCACACGAGACAGTGTTGCCAGTACACAGTGTAGCACACGATACAGCGTTGCCAGTACACAGTGTAGCACAAGAGACAGTGTTGCCAGCACCAGTATACAGTGTAGCACACGAGACAGTGTTGCCAGTACACAGTGTATCACATGAGACAGTGTTGCCAGTACCAGTACACAGTGTAGCACATGAGACAGTGTTGCCAACACCAGTACACAATGTAGCACACGAGAAGTTTTGCCAGTACACAGTGTAGCACACGAGACAGTGTTGCCAGTACCAGTACACAGTGTAGCACACGAGACAGTGTTGCCAGTACACAGTGTAACACACGAGACAGTGTTGCCAGTACACAGTGTAGCACACGAGACAGTGTTGCCAGCACCAGTACACAGTGTAGCACACGAGACAGTGTTGCCAGTACACAGTGTATCACACGAGACAGTGTTCCAGTACCAGTACACAGTGTAGCACATGAGACAGTGTTGCCAGCACCAGTACACAATGTAGCACACGAGACAGTGTTGCCAGTACACAGTGTAGCACACGAGATAGTGTTGCCAGTACACAGTGTATCACACGAGACAGTGTTGCCCTGTACCAGTACACAATGTAGCACACGAGACAGTGTTGCCAGTATCAGTACACAGTGTAGCACACGAGACAGTGTTGCCAGTATCAGTACACAGTGTAGCACACGAGACAGTGTTGCCAGTCTCAGTGCACATGAGATTTAAAGAAGTATTTACACAGGAGACAGGAAGGACTCCAGGAATTCAGAATAGGGAGGTATACCAACAAGTGCTGGATGAAATACACACAACCGAGGAGGAGGTGAAGAAGCTGCTATGTGAACTCGATACCTCAAAAGCGGTGGGACAGGACAACATTTCTCCGTGGGTCCTTAGAGAGGGAGCAGAGATGTTGTGTGTGCCACTAACACAAATCTTCAACACATCCATTGAAACTGGGCAACTACCTGAGGCGTGGAAGATGGCAAATGTAGTCCCAATTTTTAAGAAAGGAGACAGACACGAGGCATTAAACTACAGACCTGTGTCACTGACGTGTATAGTATGCAAAGTCATGGAGAAGATCATCAGGAGGAGAATGGTGGAGCACCTAGAAAGACACAAGCTTATAAACGACAACCAGCATGGTTTCAGGGAAGGAAAATCCTGTGTCACAAACCTACTGCAGTTTTATGACAAGGTAACAGAAGTAAGACACGAGAGAGAGGGGTGGATAGACTGCATTTTTTTGGACTGCAAGAAGGCGTTCGACACAGTTCCTCACAAGAGATTAATGCAAAAGCTAGAGGATCAGGCACACGTAACAGGAAAAGCACTGCAATGGATCAGAGAATATCTGACAGGAGGCAACAACGAGTCATGGTACGTGACGAGATGTCAGAGTGGGCACCTGTGACGAGCGGAGTTCCACAAGGGTCAGTCCTAGGACCTGTACTGTTTTGGTATATGTGAATGACATAACGGAAGGGATAGACTCAGAAGTGTCCCTGTTTGCAGATGATGTGAAGTTAATGAGAAGAATCAAATCAGTCGAGGATCAGGCAGGAATACAAAGAGACCTGGACAGGCTGCAAGCCTGGTCCAGTAACTGGCTCCTTGAATTTAACCCTGCCAAATGTAAAGTCATGAATATCGGGGAAGGGCAAAGAAGACCGCAGACAGAGTATAGTCTAGGTGGCCAAAGACTGCAAACCTCACTCAAAGAAAAGATCTTGGGGTGAGTATAATACCGAGCACATCTCCTGAGGCACACATCAATCAGATAACTGCTGCAGCATACGGGCGGCTGGCAAACCTAAGAATAGCGTTCCAATACCTCACCAAGGAATCATTCAAGACTCTGTATACCATATACGTCAGGCCCATACTGGAGTATGCAGCACCAGTTTGGAACCCACACCTGGTCAAGCACGTCAAGAAATTAGAGAAAGTGCAAAGGTTTGCAACAAGACTAGTCCCAGAGCTAAGGGAAATCGGCCTGACGACACTAGAGGACAGGAGGGTTAGGGGAGACATGATAACGACATATAAAATACTGCGAGGAATAGATAAGGTGGACAGAGACAAGATGTTCCAGAGAGGGGACACAGAAACAAGGGGTCACAATTGGAAGTTGAAGACTCCTATGAGTCAAAGGGATGTTAGGAAGTATTTCTTCAGTCATAGAGTTGTCAGGAAGTGGAATAGCTTGGAAAGCGACATAGTGGAGGCAGGAACCATACATAGTTTTAAGACTAGGTTTGATAAAGCTCATGGAGCAGGGAGAGAGAGAACCTAGTAGCAATCAGTGAAGAGGCGGGGCCAGGAGCTATGACTCGACCCCTGCAACCACAAATAGGTGAGTACAAATAGGTGAGTACGAGACAGTGTTGCCAGTACACAGTGTATCACACGAGACAGTGTTGCCAGTACCAGTACACAGTGTAGCACACGAGACAGCGTTGCCAGTACACAGTGTAACAAACGAGACAGTGTTGCCAGTACACAGTGAATCCCACGAGACAGTGTTGCCAGTACACAGTGTATCCCACGAGACAGTGTTGCCAGTACACAGTGTATCCCACAAGACAGTGTTGCCAATACACAGTGAAGCACACGAGAGAGTGTTGCCAGTACACAGTGTATCCCACGAGACAGTGTTGCCA
>WNWK01011471.1:32500-52500 GCA_009830355.1 Cherax destructor
ATATATATATATATATATATGGATAGGAGGTCCACCTCTGGTACAAATTGTGGGACCCATAGCCTCGGAGAAGTGGATAAAAGGCTTCAAGGAAGAATATTTGGATTTCTTCCTGATGCCATTTGAATATTCCACTTCTCCTACCACCCCATCATTTTTTAGCAATAGGTATATTTTATTACATAATATGGTACAAAAGATTTGAGAGATACATTGTTGATATAAAGATGGCATATACAGTACACGAGGTGAGAGATACATGTCTAGTACATATTGTTACGTGTTTGTCACTGATTATAATGCGAAAATCTCATCCAGCTCTTCCGAGCTGGGGCGCGTGCCCAGAATACAGCATGCATTACCCCTCTGAACAGCAGCGCTGAGTCGCTGGAACAGAAAACTAGCTGCCCTGGGATCCCTAGTTACCTGTTGAGTCTTTTGCCCAGCTCCTTGAGGAACTTAGATGCACTCTTTCCTCATGAGCCAAGGGTCTCTGAGCCTATGGGAACAAACATATAATGATGGGGAAGTTCTCCATATTTTATCGACTTCTGGGACTCCCTGAAGGTGGCAGCTGCCGCTCCTTCCTCCCTGGTGTATTGGAGATAGGTATCAGCCAAGGTAGATGCACATGTGTAGTCCCACACCACCTGCTTGCCGTATGTCCAGGCTTGAAGGGTGATACCATCTGGACGCTTTTGGCTGCCATCAGATCTGCATAGTTTGGGTGGTTCCCTTACTGCTGGGCATCCGGCTGTTGTGAGGCTCCTCTTGATAATGTTATTAACCTCCTCATGTCTTGCAATCTTTCCCTCGGATTTACGACACACAAGACCATGGTACCCGAATCGGTCTGCTCTTCACTGCCACAAATACACCTGTGTTCGTCGAGAATAGGGGCGGCAAGTAGAAGGGCAACACCAATGCGGATGGTCTGTGGGTCGAGGCGTGTGCCAAGGCTGGAGTTGGGAACAGCCAAAAGAAAGTCCCCTGCATGATGAGCTCTCACTGCAAGGAGGCGGGCTCTATCCTTCCCTGACACACTCTGAAGCATTGCTGAGGCTATATTCTCTACTATTGGGCCATCCCAGTGCGACTGTTTGTAGTTGATGGGGAGAGCAGGCCTGGTTTCAGAGCCTGTTAGGTTATCCCAGATCCTGGTTCCATCAACGAACTTTTGGTCATGGATTCCAATCGTGTCCCTAAGATGTTCAGGGGTAATCGCTGCTACAAGTCCTCTGGATGCAATGCATGAAGACAGAAAAGCAGGTAGAGCAATCTGAGATGACTTGCGGACACCAATGTCTCCTAGTCTGACTGGGAGTGTATATATATATATATATATATATATATATATATATATATATATATATATATATATATATATTAATCTTCCTCACATTCGTCTGTCTGTTTTCACATTGTTTCGGTCATATATCATTGTCGACTACGTTCTTTTATTTGAGTTCCAGGATCTTCCTCTATTTTCCCAGTTCTCCTTTCCTTTGATCTCCTCTTTACTTCTTTCATCTCTCCAGCTTCCATTGTGGCGTCTCAGGCAGAGTCCTAAGTCTCTCAGGCAGAGTCCTAAGTCTCTCAAGCAGGGTCCTAAGTCTCTCAAGCAGAGTCCTAAGTCTCTCAAGCAGAGTCCTAAGTCCTCCAAGACGAGGTAAGTTTGGTGAAGGTTTAAGCCACGTAACTGCTTGGAAAAACCTCTGGAAGTATAACACTATAATATTGCCAGAACTGTGTCTGGAAATATGTCACTTAATATATCCAGACCTTGGGCAAAAAAACTCTGGAAGCTAGAGACTTTAATAGTTCCAGTCCTGGAAGTGATTGAGTTAAATATATTCAAACTTGGTAAAAGTCTCTGGAATTTTTCACTGTAATAGTTTCATCCTACAAGTATGTGACTTCAATATCCTCAGAACTGGTAAAAGCCTCTGGAATATGTCACTGTAATAGTTCCAGTCCTGGAAGAGTCGAGTAATATATCTGTAAAGTAGAACTTCCCCGAGACTGTAAGTGTGTAGTAACCCTGAAGATGGTGGTTAGTGTTCCTGGAAGCACTCCAGGAGGAGGGAAGCACTCCAGAAGCAGGGAAAGACTCCAGAAGCAGGGAAAGACTCCAGAAGCAGGGAAAGACTCCAGAAGCAGGGAAAGACTCCAGAAGCAGGGAAAGACTCCAGAAGCAGGGAAAGACTCCAGAAGCAGGGAAGGACTCCAGAAGCAGGGAAAGACTCCAGAAGCAGGGAAAGACTCCAGAAGCAGGGAAAGACTCCAGAAGCAGGGAAAGACTCCAGAAGCAGGGAAGGACTCCAGAAGCTGGAAAGGACTCCGGAAACAGGGAAGGACTCCAGAAGCTGGGAAGGACTCCTGAAGCTGGAAAGGACTCCGGAAGCAGGGAAGGACTCCAGAAGCAGTGAAGGACTTCAGAAGCAGGGAAGGACTCCAGAAGCTGGGAAGGACTCCAGAAGCAGGGAAGGACTTCAGAAGCAGGGAAGGACTCCAGAAGCAGGGAAGGACTCCAGAAGCTGGAAAGGACTCCAGAAGCAGGGAAGGACTCCGGAAGCAGGGAAGGACTCCAGAAACAGGGAAGGACTCCAGAAGCAGGGAAGGACTCCGGAAGCAGGGAAGGACTCCAGAAGCAGGGAAGGACTCCAGAAGCAGGGAAGGACTCCGGAAGCAGGGAAGGACTCCAGAAGCAGGGAAGGACTCCAGAAGCAGGGAAGGACTTCAGAATCTGGGAAGGACTCCAGAAGCTGGGAAGGACTCCAGAAGCAGGTAAGGACTTCAGAAGCTGGAAAGGACTCCAGAAGTAGGGAAGGACTCCAGAAGCAGGTAAGGACTTCAGAATCTGGGAAGGACTCCAGAAGCAGGGAAGGACTCCAGAAGCTGGAAAGGACTCCAGAAGCAGGGAAGGACTTCAGAAGAAGGGAAGGACTCCAGAAGCAGGGAAGGACTTCAGAAGAAGGGAAGGACTCCAGAAGCAGGGAAGGACTCCAGAACCTGGGAAGGACTCCAGAAGCAGGGAAGGACTCCAGAAGCAGTGAAGGACTTCAGAATCTGGGAAGGACTCCAGAAGCTGGGAAGGACTCCAGAAGCAGGTAAGGACTCCAGAAGCAGGGAAGGACTCCAGAAGCAGGGAAGGACTTCAGAAGAAAGGAAGGACTCCAGAAGCAGGGAAGGACTTCAGAAGAAGGGAAGGACTCCAGAAGCAGGGAAGGACTCCAGAACCTGGGAAGGACTCCAGAAGCAGGGAAGGACTTCAGAAGAAGGGAAGGACTCCAGAAGCTGGGAAGGACTTCAGAAGAAGGGAAGGACTCCAGAAGCAGGGAAGGACTCCAGAAGCAGGGAAGGACTCCAGAAGCTGGAAAGGACTCCAGAAGCAGGGAAGGACTTCAGAAGAAGGGAAGGACTCCAGAAGCAGGGAAGGACTCCAGAAGCAGGGAAGGACTCCAGAAGCAGGGAAGGACTCCGGAAGCAGGGAAGGACTCCAGAAGCAGGGAAGGACTCCAGAAGCAGTGAAGGACTTCAGAAGAAGGGAAGGACTCCAGAAGCAGGGAAGGACTTCAGAAGAAGGGAAGGACTCCAGAAGCAGGGAAGGACTTCAGAAGAAGGGAAGGACTCCAGAAGCAGGGAAGGACTTCAGAAGAAGGGAAGGACTCCAGAAGCAGGGAAGGACTTCAGAAGAAGGGAAGGACTCCAGAAGCAGGGAAGGACTCCAGAACCTGGAGCTGTACCAACAGTACTTCCTGGAAGAGCTTCCTTCATCAAGTTTATCAAACCACCTCTCCTCCGCTCCTTCCTTGCTTCCTTCCCTCTTGCTTCCCACTCACCTCTTTGATTCCCACTCACTTACCTCCCACTCACCTCTTTGCTTCCCACTCACCCTCTTGATCTCCCTGAAAGCATTTCAGTTAGGCTCTCTCACGGCCTAAGACCTAAGAGTCATCCTCGTAAAATTAGATCCATTCCCCTCCCAGTTCCCATCTTTTTTCTCTCTACTTCCCTCCTTTAACATCACAGTCTCCTTCTCTTTAACCTTCCTACCTCTTCCTCCTTCCCAACACCACTCTCTCTCTCTCTCTCTCTCTCTCTCTCTCTCTCTCTCTCTCTCTCTCTCTCTCTCTCTCTCTCTCTCTCTCTCTCTCTCTCTCTCTCTCTCTCTCTCTGTCTATATATAAATACATGTACTATATATATATATATATATATATATATATATATATATATATATATATATATATATATGCTTGTGTGTGTGTATATACTCACCTAATTGTGGTTACAGGGGTCGAGTCACAGCTCCTGGCCCCGCCTCATCCTCCTCCTTGGACTCACCTGCTGGTTAAATAAAAACATGGAAGACTCGATTAACAAGCTATTATAAGTTTAAATTAGTTCACCTTAGTGTGTGTGTGTGTGTGTGTGTGTGTGTGTGTGTGTGTGTGTGTGTGTGTGTGTGTGTGTGTGTGTGTGTGTGTGTGTGTGTGTGTGTGTGTGTGTGTGTGTGTGTGTGTGTGTGTGTGTGTGTGTGTGTGTGTGTGTGTGTGTGTGTGTGTGTGTTGTGTGTGTGTGTGTGTGTGTGTGTGTGTGTGTTGTGTGTGTGTGTGTGTGTGTGTGTGTGTTGTTTGTGTGTGTGTGTGTGTGTGTTGTGTGTGTGTGTGTGTGTGTGTGTGTGTGTGTGTGTGTGTGTGTGTGTGTGTGTGTGTGTGTGTGTGTGTGTGTGTGTGTGTGTGTGTGTGTGTGTGTGTGTGTGTGTGTTTGTGTGTGTGTGTGTGTGTGTGTGTGTGTGTGTGTGTGTGTGTTGTGTGTGTGTGTGTTTGTGTGTTTGTGTGTTTTGTGTGTGTGTGGTGTGTGTGTGTGTGTGTGTGTGTGTGTGTGTGTGTGTGTTGTGTGTGTGTGTGTGTGTGTGTGTGTGTGTGTGTGTGTGTGTGTGTGTGTGTGTGTGTGTGTTGTGTGTGTGTGTGTGTGTGTGTGGTGTGTGTGTGTGTGTGTGTGTGTGTTTGTGTGTTTTGTGTGTGTGTGTGTGTGTGTGTGCTGGTGTGTGTGTGTGTTGTGTGTGATGTGTTGTAATTTGACTAGAGTACAAATTAAGAGACAAATAAAATGCATTTTATACAGTCATATATTACAAACATTAATAATTTTAATTCATATATATATATATATATATATATATATATATATATATATATATATATATATATATATATATATATATATATATATATATATAATATTATTATTTACACATCGGCCGATTCCCACCAAGGCAGGGTGACCACCAAGGCAGGGTGACCACCAAGGCAGGGTGACCACCAAGGCAGGGTGACCACCAAGGCAGGGTCACCACCAAGGCAGGGTCACCACCAAGGCAGGGTCACCACCAAGGCAGGGTCACCACCAAGGCAGGGTCACCACCAAGGCAGGGTCACCACCAAGGCAGGGTGACCACCAAGGCAGGGTGACCACCAAGGCAGGGTGGCCACCAAGGCAGGGTGACCACCAAAACAGGGTGACCACCAAGGCAGGATGACCACCAAGGCAGGGTGACCACCAAGGCAGGGTGACCACCAAGGCAGGGTGACCACCAAGGCAGGGTGACCACCAAGGCAGGGTGGCCACCAAGGCAGGGTGACCACCAAGGCAGGGTGGCCACAAGGCAGGGTGGCCACCAAGGCAGGGTGGCCCGAAAAAGATAAACTTTCATCATCATTCACTCCATCACTGTCTTGCCAGAGGGATACTTTACACTACAGTTATAAAACTGCAACATTAACACCCCTCCTTCAGAGTGCAGACACTGTACTTCCCATCTCCAGGACTCAAGTCCGGCCTGCCGGTTTCCCTGAATCCCTTCATAAATGTTACTTTGCTCACACTCCAACAGCACGTCAAGTATTAAAAACCATTTGTCTCCATTCACTCCTATCAAATACGCTCACACATGCTTGCTGGAAGTCCAAGCCCCTCGCACACAAAACTTCCTTTACCCCCTCCCTCCAACCTTTCCTAGGCCGACAACTACCCCACCTTCCCTCCACTACAGATTTATACACTCTCGAAGTCATTCTGTCTCGTTCCATTCTCTCTACATGTCCGAACCACCTCAACAACCCCTCCTCAGCCCTCTGGATAATAGTTTTGGTAATCCCGCACCTCCTCCTAATTTCCAAACTCCGAATTCTTTGCATTATATTCACACCACACATTGACCTCAGACATGACATCTCCACTGCCTCCAGCCTTCTCCTCGTTGCAACATTCATCACCCATGCTTCACACCCATATAAGAGCGTTGGTATAACTATACTCTCATACATTTCCCTCTTAACTTCCATGGACAAAGTTCTTTGTCTCCACAGACTCTGTCTGTCTGGTCGATCACCATGCCCAGCCCTTCTAGGGCAGGGTAGGTGCCAAGGCTGGAGTTTGCTACCATCTGCCTGCCCTTCCTGTTAGGGAAGCTGGTGGACCAGAGTGGCCTAGCATCTATCTACCTCCATGCCTCGTGCTGGTGGGGCATGTGGCTAGGCCTGGGGACAGTTTGCCCCGCCGATGAGGGGTATTCCCTCCCATGGGAGACATAGGTCTCTGACACTCCCACGCCAGGGAGCCGGAGCCGGGTCGCCATCTGGTAAAGACCCGGGCCGGGAGAATTCCCGGTGAATCAACACCTCCACCTCTGTCTGTCTGTCTGTCTGTCTGTCTCTCTCTCTCTCTCTCTCTCTCTCTCTCTCTCTCTCTCTCTCTCTCTCTCTCTCCTCTCTCTCTCTCTCTCTCTCTCTCTCTCTCTCTCACAAAACACGATACAGATATTTTCTAGTTAGCGGGAGAAAATTAGGGTCATTAATCTTGAGAAATTACCAACAATCCCTTTTCCAAAATAATTTACATAATCACAAATGAATTCCCGTCATTGTTCTTGCTATGTGCTTGTTTATGTTGTTGTTATGTGTCTGCTTCTCTTGTTATGTGTTTATTTCTTTGTCGTTATTAACACATTTGATACAAGCGAAAATTAGGTCTCATACCAGAAAGATAGAGATATAGCTAGCTTTAATTCTCCGGATCAGGAGTTCTTCAGGAGCATGAAGGTACCTACCTACCTCCGACAATTCCTAATTAGGTAATTAATGTGCTTATCCAAGGTGGAAGGAAATCAGGTGGGAAGTAGGTACTTCCCTCGTTAGCTCGCTCGTGTGTACCTCATTACACGTTGAAGCCTTAAAGGTGGGTAGGTTGTGAAGTGGGCAGGTTGTGAGGTGGGTAGGTTGTGTGGTAGGTAGGTTGTGTGGTGGCTAGGTTGTGTGGTTGGTAGGTTGTGAGGTGGGTAGGTTGTGTGGTGGGTAGGTTGTGTGGTAGGTAGGTTGTGTGATGGGTAAGTTGTGAGGTGGGTAGGTTGTGTGGTGGGTAGGTTGTGTGGTGGCTAGGTTGTGTGGTGGGTAGGTTGTGTGGTGGGTAGGTTGTGTGGTAGGTAGGTTGTGTGGTAGGTAGGTTGTGTGGTAGGTAGGTTGTGTGTTGGGTAGGTTGTATGGTGGGTAGGTTGTGTGGTAGGTAGGTTGTGTGGTAGGTAGGTTGTGTGGTAGGTAGGTTGTGTGGTAGGTAGGTTGTGTGGAGGTAGGTTGTGTGTTGGGTAGGTTGTACTCACCTAATTGTACTCACCTAATTGTGGTTGCAGGGGTCGAGACTCAGCTCCTGGCCCCGCCTCTTCGCTGTCTGCTACTGGGTCTCTGCCCTCCCTGCTCCATGAGCTTTATCATACCTTGTCTTAAAACTATGTATGGTTCCTGCCTCCACTATATCTTTCTCTAGTCCATTCCACTTCCTGACTACTCTGTGGCTGAAGAAATGCTTCCTAACATCCCTTTGACTCATCTGAGTCTTCAGCTTCCAGTTGTGTCCCCTTGTTTCTGTGTTCCCTCCTGAAACAACCTGTCACTATCTACCTTGTCAATTCCCCGCAGTATTTTGTATGTCGTTATCATGTCTCCTCTGACCCTTCTTTCCTCCAGTGTTGTTAGTCCTATTTCCTCAACCTTTCTTCATAAGACAGACCCCTGAGTTGTGGAACTAACCTTGTCGCAAACCTTTGCACTTTCTCTAGTTTCCTTACGTGCTTGACCAGGTGTGGGTTCCAGACTGGTGCTGCATATTCTAGTATGGGCCTGACGTACACGGTATACAGTGTCTTGAACGATTCCTTGTTAAGGTAACGGAACGCTAATCTAAGGTTGCCAGACGCCCATATGCTGCCGCAGTTATCTGGTTGATGTGTGCCTCCGGAGACGTGCTAGGCGTTATACTCACTCCAAGGTCTTTCTCCTTTGCCGAGGTTTGTAGCCTTTGTCCGCCTAGCTTGTACTCTGTCAGCGGTCTTCTTTGCCCTTCTCCGATCCTCATGGCTTTGCATTTGGAGGGATTGAATTCGAGAAGCCAACTGCTAGACCAGATGTCGAGCTTGTCCAGGTCTGTTTGCAGCCCTGCCTGGTCCTCTTCCGATGTGATTCTCCTCATTATTTTCACATCATCCGCGAATAGAGACACTTCTGAGTCTATCCCGTCCGTCATGTCATTTACATATACCAGGAAAAACACTGGTCCTAGGACTGACCCCTGCGGTACACCGCTCGTCACAGGCGCCCACTGTGATACCTCACCACGCACCATGATCCGTTGTTGCCTCCCTTTGAGGTATTCCCTGATCCATTCCAGTGCCCTTCCTGTTATACCTGCTTGTTCTTCCATCTTCTTTACTAATCTCATGTGAGGAACTGTGTCGAAGGCCTTCCTGCAGTCCAGGAAAATGCAATCAACCCACCCATCTCTCTCCTGCCTTACCTCTGTTACTTTATCATAGAACTCTAGGAGGTTTGTTACACAGGATTTGCCTTCCCGGAATCCGTGCTGTCTGGTGTTTATTATCCTGTTCAGCTCCAGATGCTCCACCATTCTTTTCCTGATGATTTTCTCCAGGACTTTGCACACTATACATGTAAGTGACACCGGTCTATAGTTTAGTGCCTCTTTTCTGTCTCCTTTTTTAAAAATGGGGACTACGTTGGCCTTCTTCCATACCTCAGGTATCTGCCCAGTTTCAAGGGATGTGTTGAATATTATGGTAAGTGGCACACTCAGTACCTCAGCTCCTTCCCGAAGAACCCACGGGGAGATATTGTCCGGACCCATCACCTTTGAGGTATCAAGGTCACTGAGTAACTGCTTCACTTCCTCCTCAGTTGTGTGTATGCCCTCTAGCACTTGATACATCCCTTGTTGGTGACGAACCATGTCCTGTCGTGTGGTGGGTAGGTTGTGTGGTGGGTAGGTCGTGTGGTGGGTAGGTTGTGTGGTGGGTAGGTTGTGTGGTGGGTAGGTTAGTGTGGTGGTGGAGTTGTGGTTAGGTGGTGGGTAGGTTGTGGTGGGAGGTTGTGGGTGGGTAGGTTGTGGGTGGGTAGGTTGTGTGGTGGGTAGGTTGTGTGGTGGGTAGGTTGTGTGGTGGGTAGGTTGTGTGGTGGGTAGGTTGTGTGGTGGGTAGGTTGTGTGGTGGGTAGGTTGTGTGGTGGGTAGGTTGTGTGGTGGGTAGGTTGTGTGGTGGGTAGGTTGTGTGGTGGGTAGGTTGTGTGGTGGGTAGGTTGTGTGGTGGGTAGGTTGTGTGGTGGGTAGGTTGTGTGGTGGGTAGGTTGTGTGGTGGGTAGGTTTGGTGGAGGTGTGGTGGGAGGTTGTGTGGTGGGTAGGTTGTGGGTGGGTAGGTTGTGTGGTGGTAGGTTGTGTGGTGGGTAGGTTGTGAGGTGGGTAGGTTGTGGGTGGGTAGGTGTGTGGGTGGGTAGGTTGGTGGTGGTAGGTTGTGGGTAGGTGGTGTGGGTGGAGGTGTGGTGAGGTTGTGTGGTGGGTAGGTTGTGTGGTGGGTAGGTTGTTGGTGGGTAGGTTGTGGGTGGGTAGGTTGTGGGTGGGTAGGTGTGGTGGGAGGTTGTGTGGTGGGTAGGTTGTGTGGTGTGGGTAGGTTGTGTGGTGGGTAGGTTGTTTGGTGGGTAGGCTGTGAGGTGGGTAGGTTGTGGGGTTTGTAGGTTGTGTGGTGGGTAGGTTGTGTGGTGGGTAGGTTGTGTGGTGGGTAGGTTGTGTGGTGGGTAGGTTGTGTGGTGGGTAGGTTGTGTGAAGGGTAGGTTGTGTGGTGGGTAGGTTGTGAGGTGGGTAGGTTGTGAGGTGGGTAGGTTGTGTGGTGGGTAGGTTGTGTGGTGGGTAGGTTGTGTGGTGGGTAGGTTGTGTAGTGGGTAGGTTGTGTGGTGGGTAGGTTGTGTAGTGGGTAGGTTGTGTGGTGGGTAGGTTGTGTGGTGGGTAGGTTGTGAGGTGGGTAGGTTGTGAGGTGGGTAGATTGTGTGGTGGGTAGGTTGTGAGGTGGGTAGGTTGTGTGGTGAGTTATTTTTAATACTTATTATTATTATTATCATTATTAATTATGCTCATTATTATTATTACAATATAATTTTTTAATGCAAATTATATTTATATATTTCTATCAGAAAGGTAATCACCACATTCATAGTTATCACCACAAAGGTAATTTGTCAGTTGTAATTCGGGAGGCGAGTCAGAAGTGTGAAAGAAGTGAATGAAGAGTTGAAGTCAGGACAATTACCTTTCTCCCTCACTCTCCTTCATTCATATCGTATGGTTATTTTTTTTTCGTTTTCCCTCCCGAGTTTCAATTACATTTACGCTCAGACTTTCTTATTATTATTTTTTATGATGGCGTAATTACACTGAGTTTTATCTTCAACTAATGTAATCTAGATTATTTTTAACTGCTCCTGTTGTGGTAATGTGTATAATGGGACTACTGCCTCTCACACACACACACACACACACACATATATATATATATGTCGTGCCGATTAGGTAAAACTTGCGATTTTGACTTAAATAGCAACGTTCACCTTGCCATATAAGACAAGTGAAAATTTGTGTATGCAATAATTTCGTCAAAATCATTCTGAACATAACGAAAAAAATATATTTCATTGTGTTTGTTTATTATTAAATTAATGTTAACGTATCTAAAATATATTTAGTTGGGTTAGGCTAAATTAAATTGCGCTTGTTGTAATAAGGTTAGGTAGGTTTTCAAAGTTTCTCTTGGTACAAAATTATAAATTCTTACATTAACATAAATGAAAAAAATATATCTTTAAACATATAAGAGAAAATTTTAGAAAGGACTTAATTTTAGAATAGTTCTTGCTAATTGACCAGTTTTACCTAATCGGCACGACATATATATATATATATATATATATATATATATATATATATATATATATATATATATATATATATATATATATATAATATATATATACGTATATAATATATTGCTGATGTTATGAATGAAAAGAAGTTGGATGTCCTGGCCCTAAGCGAAACAAAGTTGAAGGGGGTAGGCGAGTTTCAGTGGGGAGAAATAAATGGGATTAAGTCAGGAGTATCTGAGAGAGTTAGAGCTAAGGAAGGGGTAGCAATAATGTTGAAGGATTAGTTATGGAAGGAGAAGAGGGAATATAAATGTGTAAATTCAAGGATTATGTGGATTAAAATAAGGGTCGGATGCGAAAAGTGGGTCATAATAAGCGTGTATGCACCTGGAGAAGAGAGGAGTGTAGAGGAGAGAGAGAGATTTTGGGAGATGTTAAGCGAATGTATAGGAACTTTTGAACCAAGTGAGAGAGTAATTGTGGTAGGGGACCTAAATGCTAAAGTGGGAGAAACATGTAGAGAGGGTGTAGTAGGTAAGTTTGGGGTGCCAGGTGTAAATGATAATGGGAGCCCTTTGATTGAACTTTGTGTAGAAAGGGGTTTAGTTATAGGTAATAGATATTTTAAGAAAAAGAGGATAAATAAGTATACAAGATATGATGTAGGGCGTAATGACAGTAGTTTGTTGGACTATGTATTGGTAGATAAAAGACTGTTGAGTAGACTTCAGGATGTACATGTTTATAGAGGGGCCACAGATATATCAGATCACTTTTTAGTTATAGCTACAGTGGGAGTAAAAGGTAGATGGGATACAAGGAAAATAGAAGCAGTAAGTAAGAGAGAGGTGAAGGTTTATAAAATAAAAGAGGAGGCAGTTAGGGTAAGATATAAACAACTATTGGAGGATAGATGGGCTAGTGAGAGTGTAGGCAATGGGGTCGAAGATGTATGGGGTAGATTTAAAAATGTAGTGTTAGAGTGTTCAGCAGAAGTTTGTGGTTACAGGCGAGTGGGTGCGGGAGGGAAGAAGAGCGATTGGTGGAATGATGATGTAAAGAGAGTAGTAAGGGAGAAAAAGTTAGCATATGAGAGGTTTTTACAAAGTAGAAGTGATGCAAGGAGGGAAGAGTATATGGAGAGAAAAAGAAAGGTTAAGAGAGTGGTGAAGCAATGTAAAACGAGAGCAAATGAGAGAGTGGGTGAGATGTTATCAACAAATTTTGTTGAAAATAAGAAAAAGTTTTGGAGTGAGATTAATAAGTTAAGGAAGCCTAGGAACAAATGGATTTGACAGTTAAAAATAGGAGAGGAGAGTTATTAAATGGAGAGTTAGAGGTATCGGGAAGATGGAGGAATATTTTGATGAGTTGTTAAATGTTGATGAAGACAGGAAGCTGTGATTTCGTGTATAGGGCAAGGAGGAATAACATCTTGTAGGAGTGTGGAAGAGCCAGTTGTGAGTGTGGGGAAAGTTCGTGAGGCAGTGGGTAGAATGAAAGGGGGTAAGGCAGCTGGGATTGATGGGATAAAGATAGAAATGTTAAAAGCAGGTGGGGATATAGTTTTGGAGTGGTTAGTGCTATTATTTAATAAATGTATGGAAGAGGGTAAGGTACCTAGGGATTGGCAGAGAGCGTGTATTGTTCCTTTGTATAAAGGCAAAGGGGACAAAGAGAGTGCAAAAATTATAGGGGAATAAGTCTGTTGAGTGTACCTGGTAAAGTGTATGGTAGAGTTATTATTGAAAGAATTAAGAGTAAGACAGAGAGCAGGATAGCAGATGAACAAGGGGCTTTAGGAAAGGTAGGGGTGTGTAGACCAAGTGTTTACAGTGAAACATATAGGTGAACAGTATTTGGATAAGGGTAAAGAGGTTTTTGTGGCATTTATGGATTTGGAAAAGGCGTATGATAGGGTGGATAGGGGGGCAATGTGGCAGATGTTGCAGGTGTATGGAATAGGAGGTAGGTTACTGAAAGCAGTGAAGAGTTTTTAATGAGGATAGTGAGGCTCAAGTTAGAGTGTGTATGAGGGAAGTGGACTATTTCCCAGTAAAAGTGGGCCTTAGACAAGGATGTGTGATGTCACCATGGTTGTTCAATATATTTATAGATGGGGTTGTAAGAGAAGTGAATGAGAGGGTCTTGGCAAGAGGTGTGGGGTTAAAATATAAAGAATTAAATACAAAGTGGGAGTTGTCACAGTTGCTTTTTGCTGATGACACTGTGCTTTTGGGAGATTCTGAAGAGAAGTTGCAGAGGTTGGTGGATGAATTTGGTAGGGTATGTAAAAGAAGAAAATTGAAAGCGAATATAGGAAAGAGTAAGGCGATGAGGATAACAAAAAGATTAGGTGACGAAAGATTGGATATCAGATTGGAGGGAGAGAGTATTCAGATATTTGGGAGTGGACATGTCAGCAGATGGGTCTATGAAGGATGAGGTGAATCATAGAATTGATGAGGGAAAAGGGTGAGTGAAGCACTTCGGAGTCTGTGGAGACAAAGAACTTTGTCCATGGAAGTAAAGAAGGGAATGTATGGAGTATAGTTATACCAACACTCTTATTGGGTGTGAAGCATGGGTGATGAATGTTGCAACGAGGAGAAGGCTGGATGCAGTGGAGATGTCATGTCTGAGGTCAATGTGTGGTGTGAATATAATGCAGAGAATTCGGAGTTTGGAAATTATGAGGAGGTGCGGGATTACCAAAACTATTATCCAGAGAGCTGAGGAGGGGTTGTTGAGAGGGTTCGGACATGTAGAGAGAATGTAACGAGACAGAATAACTTCGAGTGTATAAATCTGTAGTGGAGGGAAGGCGGGGTAGGGGTCGGCCTAGGAAGGGTGGAGGGAGGGGTAGAAGTTTTGTGTGCGAGGGCTTGGACTTCCAGCAAGCTGTGTGAGCGTATTTGATAGAGTGAATGGAGACAAATGGTTTTAATACTTGACGTGCTGTTGGAGTGTGAGCAAAGTAAAATTTATGAAGGGATTCAGGAAACCGGCAGGCCGGACTTGAGTCCTGGAGATGGGAGTACAGTGTCTGCACTCTGAAGGAGGGGTGTTAATGTTGCAGTTTTATAACTGTAGTGTAAAGCACCCCTCTGGCAAGACCATGATGGAGTGAATGATGATGAAAGTTTTTCTTTTTCGGGCCACCCTGCCTTGGTGGCCACCCTGCCTTGGTGGCCACCCTGCCTTGGTGGCCACCCTGCCTTGGTGGCCACCCTGCCTTGGTGGTCACCCTGCCTTGGTGGTCACCCTGCCTTGGTGGCCACCCTGCCTTGGTGGCCACCCTGCCTTGGTGGCCACCCTGCCTTGGTGGTCACCCTGCCTTGGTGGCCACCCTGCCTTGGTGGCCACCCTGCCTTGGTGGTCACCCTGCCTTGGTGGTCACCATGCCTTGTTAGCCACCCTGCCTTGGTGGTCACCCTGCCTTGGTGGTCACCCTGCCTTGGTGGTCACCCTACCTTGGTGGTCACCCTGCCTTGGTGGTCACCCTGCCTTGGTGGTCACCCTGCCTTGGTGGTCACCCTGCCTTGGTGGTCACCCTGCCTTGGTGGTCACCCTGCCTTGGTGGTCACCCTGCTTGGTGGTCACCCTGCCTTGGTGGTCACCCTGCCTTGGTGGCCACCCTGCCTTGGTGGCCACCCTGCCTGGTGGCCACCCTGCCTTGGTGGCCACCCTGCCTTGGTTACCACCCTGCCTTGGTGGTCACCCTGCCTTGGTGGTCACCCTGCCTTTGTGGCCACCCTGCCTTGGTGGCCACCCTGCCTTGGTGGCCACCCTGCCTTGGTGGTCACCCTGCCTTGGTGGCCACCCTGCCTTGGTGGCCACCCTGCCTTAGTGGTCACCCTGCCTTGGTGGTCACCATGCCTTGGTGGCCACCCTGACCCTTGGTGGTCACCCTGCCTTGGTGCCACCCTGCCTTGGTGGCCACCCTGCCTTGGTGGTCCACCCTGCCTTGGTGGTCACCCTGCCTTGGTGGTCACCCTGCCTTGGTGGTCACCCTGCCTTGGTGGTCACCCTGCCTTGGTGGTCACCCTGCCTTGTGGTCACCCTGCCTTGGTGGTCACCCTGCCTTGGTGGTCACCCTGCCTTGGTGGTCACCCTGCCTTGGTGGTCACCCTGCCTTGGTGGTCACCCTGCCTTGGTGGTCACCCTCCTTGGTGGTCACCCTGCCTTGGTGGTCACCCTGCCTTGGTGGTCACCCTGCCTTGGTGGTCACCCTGCCTTGGTGGTCACCCTGCCTTGGTGGCCACCCTGCCTTGGTGGTCACCCTGCCTTGGTGGTCACCCTGCCTTGGTGGTCACCCTGCCTTGGTGGCCACCCTGCCTTGGTGGTCACCCCCTTGGTGGTCACCCTGCCTTGGTGGTCACCCTGCCTTGTGGTCACCCTGCCTTGGTGGCCACCCTGCCTTGGTGGTCACCCTGCCTTGGTGGTCACCCTGCCTTGGTGGTCACCCTGCCTTGGTGGTCACCCTGCCTTGGTGGTCACCCTGCCTTGGTGGTCACCCTGCCTTGGTGGCCACCCTGCCTTGGTGGTCACCCTGCCTTGGTGGTCACCCTGCCTTGGTGGTCACCCTGCCTTGGTGGTCACCCTGCCTTGGTGGTCACCCTGCCTTGGTGGTCACCCTGCCTTGGTGGTCACCCTGCCTTGGTATCTACCCTGCCTTGGTGGCCACCCTGCCTTGGTGGTCACCCTGCCTTGGTGGTCACCCTGCCTTGGTGGTCACCCTGCCTTGGTGGTCACCCTGCCTTGGTGGTCACCCTGCCTTGGTGGTCACCCTGCCTTGGTGGCCACCCTGCCTTGGTGGTCACCCTGCCTTGGTGGTCACCCTGCCTTGGTGGTCACCCTGCCTTGGTGGTCACCCTGCCTTGGTGGTCACCCTGCCTTGGTGGCACCCTGCCTTGAGTGGTCCACCCTGCCTTGGTGGTCACCCTGCCTTGGTGGCTACCCTGCCTTGGTGGTCACCCTGCCTTGGTGGTCACCCTGCCTTGGTGGTCACCCTGCCTTGGTGGTCACCCTACCTTGGTGGTCACCCTGCCTTGTTGGTCACCCTGCCTTGGTGGTCACCCTGCCTTGGTGGTCACGCTGCCTTGGTGGTCACCCTGCCTTGGTGGTCACCCTGCCTTGGTGGTCACCCTGCCTTGGTGGTCACCCTTCCTTGGTGGTCACCCTGCCTTGGTGGCCACCCTGCCTTGGTGGCCACCCTGCCTTGGTGGCCACCCTGCCTTGGTGGCCACCCTGCCTTGGTGGCCACCCTGCCTTGGTGGTCACCCTGCCTTGGTGGTCACCCTGCCTTGGTGGCCACCCTGCCTTGGTGGCCACCCTGCCTTGGTGGCCACCCTGCCTTGGTGGCCACCCTGCCTTGGTGGTCACCCTGCCTTGGTGGCCACCCTGCCTTGGTGGCCACCCTACCTTGGTGGTCACCCTGCCTTGGTGGTCCTCTGCCTTGGTGGCCACCCTGCCTTGGTGGTCACCCTGCCTTGGTGGTCACCCTGCCTTGGTGGTCACCCTGCCTTGGTGGTCACCCTGCCTTGGTGGCCACCCTGCCTTGGTGGTCACCCTGCCTTGTGGCCACCCTGCCTTGGTGGTCACCCTGCCTGTGTGGTCACCATGCTTAGTGGCTACCCTGCCTATGTGGTCACCCTGCCTTGGTGGTCACCCTGCCTTGTGGTCACCCTGCCTTGGTGGCCACCCTGCCTTGTGGTCACCCTGCCTTGGTGGCCACCCTGCCTTGGTGGTCCTCTGCCTTGGTGGTCACCCTGCCTTGGTGGCTACCCTGCCTTGGTGGTCACCCTGCCTTGGTGGTCACCCTGCCTTGGTGGTCACCCTGCCTTGTGGTCACCCTGCCTTGGTGGTCACCCTGCCTGTGGTCATCCTGCCTTGGTGAATCGCCGTGTGTTAATAAAAAACATATATATATATATATATATATATATATATATATATATATATTTTACATTTGATATTCCCTTTTTGTTCTTCCATCTGTGCTCTGCTTCCTCCCTCCTTTGCTTTCCTTTCTCCTTCCTTCCCTCCCTTCTTTTTCCCTTATCCTTCTCCCTTATCTCTGCCTTCCTTCTTCCTTGCTCTCCTCCTTCTTTCTTGCTCTCCTCCTTCTTCCTTGCTCTCCTCCTTCTTCCTTGCTCTCCTCCTTCTTCCTTGCTTCTCCTCCCTTCTTCCTTGCTCTCCTCCTCTTCCTTGCTCTCCTCCTTCTTCCTTGCTCTCCTCCTTCTTCCTTGCTCTCCTCCTTCCTTGCTCTTCCTCCTCCTTCTTCCTTGCTCTCCTCCTTCTTCCTTGCTCTCCTCCTTCTTCCTTGCTCTCCTCTTCCTTCTTCCTTGCTCTCCTCCTTCTTCCTTGCTCTCCTCCTTCTTCCTTGTTCTCTCCTCCTCCTTTCCTTGCTCTCCCATTCCTTGTTCTCCTCCTTCTTCCTTGCTCTCCTCCTTCTTCCTTGCTCTTCTCCTTCTTCCTTGCTCTCCTCCTTCTTCCTTGGTCTCCTCCTTCTTCCTTGCTCTCCTCCTTCTTCCTTGCTCTCCTCCTTCTTCCTTGCTCTCCTCCTTCTTACTTGCTCTCTTCCTTCTTCCTTGCTCTCCTCCTCTTCCTTGTCTCTCCTATTCCTTGCTCTCCTCCTTCTTCCTTGCTCTCCTCCTTCTTCCTTGCTCTCCTCCTTCTTCCTTGCTCTCCTCCTTCTTCCTTGCTCTCCTCCTTCTTCCTTGCTCTCCTCCTTCTTCCTTGCTCTCCTCCTCCTTCCTTGCTCTCCTAATTCCTTGTTCTCCTCCTTCTTCCTTGCTCTCCTCCTTCTTCCTTGCTCTTCTCCTTCTTCCTTGCTCTCTTTCTCCTTCTTCCTTGCTCTCCTCCTTCTTCCTTGCTCTCCTCCTTCTTCCTTGCTCTCCTCCTTCTTCCTTGCTCTCCTCCTTCTTCCTTGCTCTCTCCTTCCCTTCCTTGCTCTCCTCCTCCTTCCTTGCTCTCCTAATTCTTTTGTCTCCTCCTTCTTCCTTGCTCTCCTCTCTTCTTCCTTGCTCTTCTCCTTCTTCCTTGTTCTCCTCCTTCTTCCTTGCTCTCCTCCTTCTTCCTTGCTCTCCTCCTTCTTCCTTGCTCTCCTCCTTCTTCCTTGCTCTCCTCCTTCTTCCTTGCTCTCCTCCTTCTTCCTTGCTCTCCTCCTTCTTCCTTGCTCTCCTCCTTCTTCCTTGCTCTCCTCCTTCTTCCTTGTACTCCTTCTTCTTCCTTGCTCCCCTCCTTCTTCCTTGCTCTCCTCCTTCTTCCTTGCTCTCCTCCTTCTTCCTTGCTCTCCTCCTTCTTCCTTGCTCTCCTCCTTCTTCCTTGCTCTCCTCCTTCTTCCTTGCTCTCCTTCTTCCTTGCTCTCCTCCTTCTTCCTTGCTCTCCTCCTTCTTCCTTGCTCTCCTCCTTCTTCCTTGCTCTCCTCCTTCTTCCTTGCTCTCCTCCTTCTTCCTTGCTCTCCTCCTTCTTCCTTGTTCTCCTTCTTCTTCCTTGCTCTCCTCCTTCTTCCTTGCTCTCCTCCTTCTTCCTTGCTCTCCTCCTTCTTCCTTGCTCTCCTCCTACTTCCTTGTTCTCCTCCTTCTTCCTTGCTCTCCTCCTTCTTCCTTGCTCTCCTCCTTCTTCCTTGCTCTCCTCCTTCTTCCTTGCTCTCCTCCTTCTTCCTTGCTCTCCTCCTTCTTCCTTGCTCTCCTCCTTCTTCCTTGCTCTCCTCCTTCTTCCTTGCTCTCCTCCTTCTTCCTTGCTCTCCTCCTACTTCCTTGCTCTCCTCCTACTTCCTTGTTCTCCTCCTTCTTCCTTGCTCTCCTCCTTCTTCCTTGCTCTCCTCCTTCTTCCTTGCTCTCCTCCTTCTTCCTTGCTCTCCTCCTTCTTCCTTGCTCTCCTCCTTCTTCCTTGCTCTCCTCCTTCTTCCTTGCTCTCCTTCTTCTTCCTTGCTCTCCTCCTTCTTCCTTGCTCTCCTCCTTCTTCCTTGTCTCCTCCTTCTTCCTTGTTCTCCTCCTTCTTCCTTGCTCTCCTCCTTCTTCCTTGTTCTCCTTCTTCTTCCTTGCTCTCCTCCTACTTCCTTGTTCTCCTCCTTCTTCCTTGCTCTCCTCATTCTTCCTTGCTCTCCTCCTTCTTCCTTGCTCTCCTCCTTCTTCCTTGCTTCTTCTCTCCTTCTTCCTTGCTCTCCTCCTTCTTCCTTGTCTCCTCCCCTTCCTCTCTTCCTTGCTCTCCTCCTCTTCCTTGCTCCTCCTTCTTCCTTGCTCTCCTCTCTTCCTTGCTCTCCTCCTTCTTCCTTGCTCTCCTCCTTCTTCCTTGCTCTCCTCCTTCTTCCTTGCTCTCCTCCTTCTCATTAAGAAGCACTCGTAAACAATTACCTGTATGGAGTTAGTAATTATCTATCTTCCATTTTATCCACTTTTACTGTCTCTCTCTCTCTCTCTCTCTCTCTCTCTCTCTCTCTCTCTCTCTCTCTCTCTCTCTCTCTCTCCTCTCTCTCTCTCTCTCTCTCTCTCTCTCTCTCTCTCTCTCTCTTCTCTCTCTTCTCTCTCTCTCTCTCTCTCTCTCTCTCTCTCTCTCTCTCTCTCTCTCTCTCTCTCTCTCTCTCTCTCTCTCTCTCTCTCTCTCTCTCGGTTTTTACTAGTTATGTATTAATGGAAAAAGTAAAAATGTGAACACTCAGGTAAAAGTTTGAGCCCGATCTGTCATGCTGTGACACTCACAGCAGAGAGACATACAGACAGACAGAGAGACAGACAG
>WNWK01011471.1:57500-64381 GCA_009830355.1 Cherax destructor
TAAGGCTGCATGTCACCTGTACACCACCAGCCAAGAATATTTTAATACCTAAAGTAGTAATTAATGTAAAATATCAGTATATATATATATATATATATATATATATATATATATATATATATATATATATATATATATATATATATATATATATATATATATATATATATATTATTTTTTTTTTTTTTTTATAGGATGGGGTCCACCTCTGGTACAAATTGTGGGACCCATAGCCTCGGAGAAGTGGATAAAAAGGCTTCAAGGAAGAATATTTGGATTTCTTCCTGATGCCATTTGAATATTCCACTTCTCCTACCACCCCATCATTTAATTTTTTTTTTTTTACCAATAGGTATATTTTATTACATAATATGGTACAAAAGATATATATATATATATATATATATATATATATATACATATACTTCTCATGGAATGTACACTTACAGATACACACCTCTCAGTGAATATACACTGACAAATACACACCTCTCAGTGAATATACACTGACAAATACACACCTCTCAGTGAATATACACTGACAAATACACACCTCTCAGTGAATATACGGTGAGAAATGCACACTTGTTGTTAGTGAATATACAGTGAGCGATGCACAGTGTACACACCCTTGCAACGAACATATTGGAAGGCAAGCCTATATTGGTGAACATATCTTTCCAGTGTACAATTCGGGGGAGCGATGTATCTAAATTTTTGGTCATTTCTCGTAAATTTCAATATTTTTTTTATCCCTGAACTTTATTGAGTCTTGAATACTGGAGGCAGCCACAACCTCAGTCTTGTTGATGGTCCAGCTGAGTTATTAGTTACACGTCTTATTATTATTAGTTACAGGTCTGGCACTCACGTACAGTGGTATTTCAATTATCTCTCGTACACATTGGAAATTCCCCGGAATGTTTGTGGAATGTTGGATAGGCACATAAATATTATTCAACATGTGTGAAGTTTTGCCGTGTCAAATTCTTGCCGCAATTTGTATAATTGTAAATGTGAAGGGATTTTTTTCCCTTGTATGTCTGGCACTATCATCTTCGCTTATATACACTTGATCGTAAGGCTGGCGGCTCCACTTGTGATAATGCCCTCTTGATAGTACGTCTGGCAGTACCACTTTTGTTAGTAAATACTTGATCATCAGTCTGGCATTACCACTTGAGTTAGTATACACTAGATAGTACGTTTGGCATTACGTTATATTAAATTGTAATGTGGGGAAGAGTTATGTTCTTTTATGTTACATTTCTGTAACCCGATTAAATCTACAACTCCCTACTTTCTCCTGGAACTTTGTAAATATAATTACCTCTAATAACAAGCCCTAGTAGAGGCAAGGTAGGTGTGTAACAGACATTACAACTTGTGTTAGTAAATACTTGATCGTACGTCTGGCATTACCACTTGTGTTGGTAAATACATGATCGTACGTCTGGCATAACCCCGTGTGTTAGTAAACACATGATCATACGTCTGGCATTACCACTTGTGTTAGTAAACACATGCTTATACGTCTGGCATTACTACTTGCTTTGGTAAACTCATTTTCGTACGTCTGATATTACCACTTGTGTTAGTAAACAAATGGTACTGCCAGACGTACGTATGTACCGTACGGTTGAAGCCAATCCTCTTTACTTCAGTTTTATTGAAATTCTACTTTGTTCTAATTTTACTTTATTTTACTTTAAGTTAGGTTAAGTTCGACCTGCTTCTGTTGCTGTGGAACCGTTAAAACAAGACCTCTTACTATTGCTGTGGAACCGTTAGCACGAGGCCTACTACTGTTGCTACGGAACTTTTGACACAAGACCTGCAAAACCGTTGAGAGAAGACCTCTTACTGTTGCTGCGGTACCGTTGACAGCAACAGTAAGACCTGTTACTGAGTAACCGTTGACCAAGACCCTGAAATTGAGGAAATAGATCTGAGTAATTAATATCAAGGAATAGACCATCAGTTTCCAATTGACGGGGAAATGAAGAGAAGATAGAAAGAGGGGGAGTAAAATAAAGCTTTCTAAGTGGAGCAAACAAAGGGTTAGGAAATCTCTCTCTCTCTCTCTCTCTCTCTCTCTCTCTCTCTCTCTCTCTCTCTCTCTCTCTCTCTCTCTATCTATCTATCTATCTATCTATCTATCTATCTATCTATCTGTCTATCTATCTGTCTATCTATCTATCTGTCTATCTATCTATCTATCTATCTGTCTATCTATCTATATGTCTATCTATCTATCTATTTATCTCCACTGTATGCAGATTGCTACTAGGGTTCAGAGTGTGTCCCATTCTGTATTCTGCTCAAGAAAGATATCCAGTCATATTATTTGCAGTTATCATCCCTTGCTTTCTCCCTCTTTCTCACGCCTGACTCTTTGACTCTTGGTGTTTGTGTGTGTGAACGATGAGCGTATACAAACAGCCGTCTTGATCACATCGTTGCATATTGAGTAGAGGAAAGACAGGAGGGAGCAGAGAGTGCCTGGCACTAGGGAGATTTTTGGCACTCTACCTTAGAGTGTGTATTGGTTCCTCTCACTCTCTCCCTATCTATCTATCTATCTATTTTCTTTCTCTGTATATATATATATATATATATATATATATATATATATATATTTTCTCCCCATGGCCAACATTGCCCCTCCTCCTCCTCCTCCTCCTCCTTCCCCTCAGTGCCAACATTGCCCCTCCTCCTCCTCCTTTCCCTTAGTGCCAACATTGCCCCTCCTCCTCCTCCTTCCCCTCGGTGCCAATAGTTTGGCACCACTAAGAGTGTGATTTTAAGTGAGGCAGTTTCCACTTGTGTTCGTTGCCATGACAACAAACCTCCTTCTTCTTCCCTTCTCCCCTTCCCTCCCTCCCTCCTTCCCCTCCCTTCCCCTCCTCCTCCTTCCCCCTCCCTCTCTCCCCTCCCTCCCCTACAAACATTCTTTCCTTAGGGATAATCATTTCTGTGTAACCCGAGATGATTCCAGTGAGGCTCGACTCACACACTGACTCACACACTGACTCACACACTGACTCACACACTGACTCACACTGACTAACACTGACTCTCACACTGACTCACACACTGACTCTCACACAGACTCTCACACTGACTCACACATCTCACACTGACTCACACACTGACTCACACACTGACTCACACTGACTCTCACACTGACTCACACTGACTCACTCACTGACTCTCACACTGACTCACACACTGACTAACACTGACTCTCACACTGACTCACACTGACTCTCACACTGACTCACACAGACTCTCACACTGACTCACACTGACTCACACTGACTCACACTGACTCTCACTGCTCACACTGACTCACACTGACTCTCACACTGACTACACTGACTACACTGACTCTCACACTGACTCACACTGACTCTCACACTGACTCTCACACTGACTCACACTGACTCTCACACTGACTCACACTGACTCTCACACTGACTCACACTGACTCACACTGACTCACTCAATGACTCTCACACTGACTCACACACTGACTAACACTGATTCTCACACTGACTCACACACTGACTCACACACTGACTAACACTGACTCTCACACTGACTCACACACTGACTCACACTGACTCTCACACTGACTCACACACTGACTCACACACTGACTCACACTGACTAACACTGACTCACACACTGACTCACACTGACTAACACTGACTCTCACACTAACACTGACTCTCACACTGACTCACACACTGACTAACACTGACTCTCACACTGACTCACACACTGACTAACACTGACTCTCACACTGACTCACACACTGACTCACATTGACTAACACTGACTCTCACACTGACTCTCACTGAATCTCACACTGACTCACACTGACTCTCACACTGACTCACACTGACTCTCACTGACTCCACTGACTCACACTGACTCACACTGACTCTCACACTGACTCTCACACTGACTCACACACTGACTCACACTGACTAACACTGACTCTCACACTGACTCTCACACTGACTCACACACTGACTCACACACTGACTCACACTGACTAACACTGACTCTCACACTAACACTGACTCTCACACTCACTCACACACTGACTAACACTGACTCTCACACTGACTCACACACTGACTAACACTGACTCTCACATTGACTCACACACTGACTCACATTGACTAACACTGACTCTCACACTGACTCTCACTGAATCTCACACTGACTCACACTGACTCACACTGACTCTCACACTGACTCACACTGACTCTCACACTGACTCACACTGACTCTCACACTGACTCTCACACTGACTCACACACTGACTCACACTGACTAACACTGACTCTCACACTGACTCTCACACTGACTCACACACTGACTCACACACTGACTCACACACTGACTCACACACTGACTCTCACACTGACTCTCACACTGACTCACACACTGACTCACACTGACTAACACTGACTCTCACACTGACTCTCACACTGACTCACACACTGACTCACACACTGACTCACACACTGACTAACACTGACGCTCACACTGACTCTCACACTGACTAACACTGACTCTCACACTGACTCTCACACTGACTTTCACACTGACTTTAACACTGACTCTCACATTGACTCTCACTGACTCACACTGACTAACACTGACTCTCACACTGACTAACACTGACTCTCACTCTGACTAACACTGACTCTCACACTGACTTTAACACTGACTCTCACATTGACTCTCACTGACTCACACTGACTATCACTGACTCTCACACTGACTCTCACACTGACTCTCACACTGACTCTCACACTGACTCTCACACTGATTTTAACACTGACTCTCACTGACTCTCACTGACTCTCTCACACTGACTCTCACACTGACTCTCACACTGACTCTCACACTGACTCACACTGACTCACACTGACTCTCACACTGACTCTTACACTGACTCTCACACTGACTCTCACACTGACTAACACTGACTCTCACACTGAATCTTACACTGACTCACACATTTACTAACTCTGACTAACACTGACTCTCACACTGTCTTTCACACTGACTTTAACACTGACTCTCACATTGACTCTCACTGACTCACACTGACTAACACTGACTCTCACACTGAATAACACTGACTCTAACTCTGACTAACACTGACTCTCACACTGACTTTAACACTGACTCTCACATTGACTCTCACTGACTCACACTGACTATCACTGACTCTCACACTGACTCTCACACTGACTCTCACACTGACTCACACACTGACTTACACACTGACTAACACTGACTCTCACACTGACTCACACACTGACTCACACTGACTCTCACACTGACTCACACACTGACTCACACACTGACTAACACTGACTCTCACACTAACACTGACTCTCACACTGACTCACACACTGACTAACACTGACTCTCACACTGACTCACACACTGACTCACACTGACTAACACTGACTCTCACACTGACTCACACACTGACTCTCACACTGACTCTCACTGACTCTCACACTGACTCACACTGACTCTCTCACTGACTCTCACACTGACTCACACTGACTCTCACACTGACTAACACACTGAATCACTCTGACTAACACTGACTCTCACACTGACTCTCACACTGACTCACACACTGACTCACTCACTGACTCACACACTGACTCTCACACTGACTCTCACACTGACTCACACACTGACTAACACCGACTCTCACACTGACTCTCACACTGACTCACACACTGACTCACACACTGACTCACACACTGACTCACACACTGACTCACACACTGACTAACACTGACTAACACTGACGCTCACACTGACTCTCACACTGACTAACACTGATATAACGACGTGTTTTTTTGGAGTTTTGGAGGCGTGGGAATGCAATGATAAGGCTTCGGAGGCTTCTTACTTTATTTGTAATAAAGGTGCGGGTAACAGGCTGCGTGTCTGTGGCCATGGCCCAGGTGGGCCATGCCCCTTGCGAGAGGGAGAGGAGTAGGCCTATTGACTGAGTGAAGTCTGGGCGCCAAGTGAGAGAGGGCCAGGGCGGGTCTGGTAGACGTGGGTACGCCTACCAGGCTTGCCCTCTGGCGGAATACTATGGAAACTAGCATGGCACGAAATATGAACTCAGCTGGCAGACAGCATGGGCTGTCTATGCAGACAGTCAGGCTGTCTACATCGCTCGGTCACGCTACCCATGGTCGACCCGACCATGAATGGCATTAAAAAAACTAGGGTCTCTCTCTCGCAAGAACAGGTCACAGAACACGAAAGAAAAATACATATATACATAAACATATGGACATAGAAAAAAAACTTCCTCCAGAGAGGGAAGAAAAAAACGGTGTGCTTCGTGGTCTAAGGCAGTGAGCGTCGATGCAGCACTGAACGCCTTCCTGCGTCTGGACATACTGCAACACGGGAGACACAGCTGTGACGTAACAGGGTACGGTCTCCTCTGGGATGTGAAGCAGACATCGTAGTAGTCGCTGCAGGGGTTCACTCAACCTGGGGCACAACTGCTGGTGCCCTCGAGTGAGGCGTCGTCAGTAGTCGCAACAGGACAGGACTGGCAAGCGACTCAGGAGGACATTCCTCGACTGGTACTGTCGCTGGAGCTGTCGCTGCTGGCGAGTGTGGAGTGAGTCGTGACAGGGACGACTCGGCGAAACATCTGGAGGTCGTAACAGCATACACCATACTGCAGTGAGTGGGCTAGCAGTCAAAGTGACATCAACTTTGTGCAGGCTGCTCACTGAAGCTGTGACACGAGACTGACAGTCGCCTGCCAACAGGCTTAACTGCGGCTTGGCGAGTGTCATCTCTCG
>WNWK01011472.1:0-64371 GCA_009830355.1 Cherax destructor
GTATAACAGACACACATATGGACACTACTGTAACATTCTGGTCATAGATGGCAGTAAAGACAGGTACTAGCGTCAGTGGACACAGGTACCACCGCACCAGCGTCAGTGAACACAGGTACCAGCGTCAGTGAACACAGGTACCAGCGTCACTGAACACAGGTACCAGCGTCACTGAACACAGGTACCAGCGTCACTGAACACAGGTACCAGCGTCACTGAACACAGGTACCAGCGTCACTGAACACAGGTACCAGCGTCACTGAACACAGGTACCAGCGTCACTGAACACAGGTACCAGCGTCACTGAACACAGGTACCAGCGTCACTGAACACAGGTACCAGCGTCACTGAACACAGGTACCAGCGTCACTGAACACAGGTACCACCGCACCAGCATCAGTGAACACAGGTATCAGAGTCAGTGAACACAGGTACCAGCGTCAGTGAACACATGTACCAGCGTCAGTGAACACAGGTACCAGCGTCAGTGAACACAGGTACCAGCGTCACTGAACACAGGTACCAGCGTCACTGAACACAGGTACCAGCGTCACTGAACACAGGTACCAGCGTCACTGAACACATGTACCAGCATCACTGAACACAGGTACCAGCGTCACTGAACACAGGTACCAGCGTCACTGAACACAGGTACCAGCGTCACTGAACACAGGTACCAGCGTCACTGAACACAGGTACCAGCGTCACTGAACACAGGTACCAGCGTCACTGAACACAGGTACCAGCGTCACTGAACACAGGTACCAGCGTCACTGAACACAGGTACCAGCGTCACTGAACACAGGTACCAGCGTCACTGAACACAGGTACCAGCGTCAGTGAACACATGTACCAGCGTCAGTGAACACAGGTACTAGCGTCAGTGAACACAGGTACCAGCGTCAGTGAACACAGGTACCAGCGTCAGTGAACACAGGTACCAGCGTCACTGAACACAGGTACCAGCGTCACTGAACACAGGTACCAGCGTCACTGAACACAGGTACCAGCGTCACTGAACACAGGTACCAGCGTCACTGAACACATGTACCAGCATCACTGAACACAGGTACCAGCGTCACTGAACACAGGTACCAGCATCACTGAACACAGGTACCAGCGTCACTGAACACAGGTACCAGCGTCACTGAACACAGGTACCAGCGTCACTGAACACAGGTACCAGCGTCACTGAACACAGGTACCAGCGTCACTGAACACAGGTACCAGCGTCACTGAACACAGGTACCAGCGTCACTGAACACAGGTACCAGCGTCACTGAACACAGGTACCAGCGTCAGTGAACACAGGTACTAGCGTCAGTGAACACAGGTACCAGCGTCAGTGAACACAGGTACCAGCGTCACTGAACACAGGTACCAGCGTCAGTGAACACAGGTACTAGCGTCAGTGAACACAGGTACCAGCGTCAGTGAACACAGGTACCAGCGTCACTGAACACAGGTACCAGCGTCACTGAACACAGGTACCAGCGTCACTGAACACAGGTACCAGCGTCAGGGAACACAGGTACCAGCGTCACTGAACACAGGTACCAGCGTCACTGAACACAGGTACCAGCGTCAGTGAACACAGGTACCAGCGTCACTGAACACAGGTACCAGCGTCACTGAACACAGGTACCAGCATCAGTGAACACAGGTACCAGCGTCACTGAACACAGGTACCAGCGTCACTGAACACAGGTACCAGCATCAGTGATCACAGGTACCAGCGTCACTGAACACAGGTACCAGCATCAGTGATCACAGGTACCAGCATCAGTGATCACAGGTACCTGTAAGTTTACACGGTCAGAAATTTAAGTCACAAAATATAGCAATGTAGTTATATGTAATATTTTTGAGTGATATGTAATACACTATTTTTAACAAGATATAGTTGAATTTAGGAAAATTGAAGTGTTTATGAGTTATTTAAAATAATTAAGTTTAGTATTTTTTTTTTAAGAATGGCTGGTAATATACGACTCTAGATAAAATATATATACATTTCTTGAACATTTGTGAATAATCAACCCTGAAACATAGAGTGAGGTCTTAATTAAGATAAGGACCCCAATGGAAATAAGTCACTGTCTGACTTTTTTGGGTTATCCTGGAGGGTTCTGTACACATATGCTGCTATGTATGATAATCTATGTAACTGTAATTGTGTATACCTGAATAAACTTACTTACTAGAATGGGTCTACTTGATCGTGCTGAGCAAAGTGATGCTATAAAATGATTTATAAATAAATTTTAAAAATGCTCGATGAATGCAGTTACAGAACGGCAGGAAATACTATTTTTAAACATTACTTAATATTGTACTAATAGTAGTCGTAGATGAGAGAGGCTCACACTTCTTTCTTATTGCAGGTTAAATATACATAATTTGTCATCAACGTACATTTATTATAATTATATGTATATTGGAACCATTGTATAAATCGTATATAGCGAACCTACATCAAGATAACATGTGGGGTTCCTCAAGGTAGTATTCTGGGTCCTTTACTATTCCTGTGTTATTACTGTATGCTATTACTGTATGCAGATGATAGTTCTCTGTTAGTATCAGGTAAAGACCCACAAGACATTACTAGGGTACTATCACTAGTAGTCCTGTAGCAAATGATTGGTAGACAACAAATTATCACTACACCTCGGGAAAACGGAAGCCATACTCTGGCACGAAACAAATTGTCCAGTGTAATGGGAAACCTGGTATTACAGTAAATTCAGTGAAATATCTGGGAATCCCCTGTGACCCAAGCATGTCAGGAGAACTAACAGGGAACAATGTAGTAAAAGAGAATGCCCGACTAACAGGCATTATTTGGATTCTTCCTGCTGCAAGCATATTGGTATTCTCAAAATAAAGTTCTGAATATATCGCCTACATACTTTTTGTCACAACTTCCAATAGGTATGAGATCCCGTATGGTGTCCTGAGGATCGGTCGCTTAGCAGTAAGTAGGTACCTGGTTGTTAGTAGAATGGTGTGGGTGGCATCCTGGGGGCCAATATTAAAAGACCCCAATGGAAATAAGACAGTCCCCGACTTTCTTGGGTTATCCTGGGTGGTAACCCTCCGGGTTAAGAATCCGAATATTTTTAGTAAGTTTATTCAGGTGCAGGTACGCATAAATACATTTACATAAATTGTCATGCATAGCAGTATGGGAAGATTGCCTAAGCATCACGGATCCCAACCTATGTCTAGAACAAATTAACTCTGTGGTACTTGAGGTTTGCTCAAGGCAAATTCCCTTAAGGAAAAGGAGGAGAAGATGCAAACTAGAAAGAGAGAGGCGCTCCCTATACAGGCGAAGGCAAAGAATAACGGAGCGGCTACAGGAGGCCAATATCTCTGAAATACGTAGGGAGACACTAGTCAGAGAAATAGCAAACATCGAATTAAAACTAAAGGAATCTTACAGGAATCAAGAGACATGGGAAGAACTAAAAGCCATAAATGAAATTGAAAGAAACCCTAAGTATTTATTTTCCTATGCAAAATCAAAGTCGAGAACAACAACCAGTATTGGGCCCCTACTTAAACGGGATGGGTCCTACACAGATGACAGCAAGGAAATGAGTGAGTTACTTAAATCCCAGTATGACTCAGTTTTAGCGAGCCACTAACCAGACTGACAATCGAAAACCTAAATGAATTTTTTATGAGAGTGCCACAGAACTTGACAGACGCATGCCTTTCTGACATCACCACGACGCCAAATGACTTCGAAAAGGCAATAAATGACATGCCCATGCACTCCGCTCCAGGCCCAGACTCGTGGAACTCCGTGTTCATCAAGAACTGCAAGAAGCCCCTATCACATGCTTTTAACATCCTATGGAGAGGGAGCATGGACACTGGGATCGTCCCGCAGCTACTAAAAACAACAGACATAGCCCCGCTCCACAAAGGGGGCATAAAGCAATAGCAAAGAACTACAGACCAATTGTGCTAACGTCCCATATCATAAAATCTTTGAAAGGGTTCTAAGAAGCAAGATCGCCACCCATCTTGATACCCATCAATTACACAACCCAGGACAGCATGGGTTTAGAGCAGGCCGCTCCTGTCTGTCCCAACTACTGGACCACTACGACAAGGTCCTGGATGCTCTAGAAGATAAACAGAATGCAGATGTTATATACACAGATTTTGCAAAAGCCTTTGACAAGTGTGACCATGGTGTAATAGCACACAAAATGCGTGATAAAGGAATAACAGGAAAAGTTGGTAGATGGATCTATAATTTCCTAACATGTAGAACACAAAGAGTAGTAGTCAACAGAGTAAAGTCTGAGGCAGCTACTGTGAAATGCTCTGTTCCACAAGGCACAGTACTTGCTCCCATCCTATTCCTCATTCTCATATCAGACATTGACAGGGATATAAGCCACAGTGCTGTGTCTTCCTTTGCAGATGACACCTGAATCTGTATGACAGTGTCCACCGTTGAAGACACTGCAAGACTCCAAGCAGACATAAACCAAATCTTTAAATGGGCTGCAGAAAACAGTATGAAATTCAATGATGAGAAATTTCAATTACTCAGATACGGAAAACGTGAAGAAATTAAAATCTCATCGGAGTACAAAACTAATTCCAACCACACAATAGAGCGAAAAACTAATGTCAAAGACCTGGGAGTGATCATGTCAGAGGATCTCACCTTCAAGGACCATAACAAAGTAGCAATTGCATCTGCTCGAAAAATGACAGGATGGATAATGAGAACCTTCAAAACCAGGGATGCCAAGCCCATGTTGACACTTTACAGATCGCTTGTTCTATCTAGGCTGGAATATTGCTGCACACTAACTGCACCTTTCAAGGCGGGTGAAACTGCTGACCTTGAAAATGTGCAGAGAACCTTCACCGCACGCATAAGTGCGATAAACCACCTCAACTACTGGGAACGCTTGAAGTTCCTAAACCTGTACTCTCTAGAACGCAGGCGGGAGAGATACATTATTATATACACATGGAAAATCCTCGAGGGATTAGTACCAAACTTGCACACGAAAATCACTCCCTACGAAAGCAAAAGACTCGACAGGCGATGTAACATCCCCCCAATGAAGAGCAGGGGTGCCACTAGCACGTTGAGGGACAACACAATAAGTGTCAGGGGCCCAAGATTGTTCAACTGCCTCCCAGCATACATCAGGGGGATTACCAACAAACCCCTGGTTGTCTTCAAGCAGGCACTGGACAGGCACCTAAAGTCGGTACCTGACCAGCCAGGCTGTGGTTCGTACGTTGGACTGCGTGCGGCCAGCAGTAACAGCCTAGTTGATCAGGCTCTGGTCCAACATGAGGCCTGGTCACAGACCGGGCCGCGGGGGCGTTGACCCCTGGAATTCTCTCCAGGTAATGTGTAGGTTACCTAGGATCGATGTATTTTTAGTTCATCTCATTATAAACATATTTTCATAATATGTTTGATGATTATGCATAATTCAAACTTCAGAGTTTTTAGTTTGATATCTTTATTATGCACCCCATACCCATCCTGTGGGCGGTAGTCAAAAGATTACAGAGGTACATAATGGGTCCAGGGACTGGACCCCAAAGTTTGATAGCTGAGCAAGTTACAAAGGTAATGAACTCAGATGGATCTGGTCACAATCATGACAAGTTACAAAGGTATTTGCAGATTACAGAGGTATATAAAGGGTCCAGAGACTGGGCCCCAAAGTTTTGATAGCTGAATAAGGTACAGAAAATGAAAAACATGATGAAATAAAGTAAATTTTATTTTTCCTATACAAATGAAACTACTACATGAAAATTTTAAAAAATTATGAAAAATAATTTTAATCACCAAATATCTAACACTGATGTTTTCTCATTATTTTTTTAGTTTCTTTATCTTACTTGCATTTGATTACAGATTAAAATTAATATATCTAACTACAGATTACAGTCATTGTACAATATCAGATCAGCCATGTCTTAACTTAAACCAGTTTTAACGGATAATTTGGCTAACAGAGAGATGTGTAGTGACGCGGTGACCATAATATTATAGGTACCGAATGAATGAAAAAAATCTCCTGTTAAAAAAAAAAAAAGTAAAGAATGCAGAAAGAAACAATTTTGTCATGCCCTGCCATGCCCTACCATGCCATGCCCTGTCATGCCCTGCCATGCCCTACCATGCCATGCCCTGCGCGCGGCCAACCGGTTCACCCGCAATTATTACCACCTGTTAAGGACACCTGTCGATAGACACTTGGCCTTGTTTTATTTATTTTTTTATTTATGTGTATTTTTCAGTTATATGTACAGAAATAGCCGCCTTTCAACTTGCCGGATTCACTCCTTCCTAGCATGATGCCCTATCATCCCGTTCCTCTCAAACACCTTGTCCCTGTCTACCCTATCAACTCCCCTGATTATTTTCTATGCTGTTATTATGTCTCCACTGGTTCTTCTGTCCTCCAATATGTGTATACTCACCTATTTGTGGTTGCAGGGGTCGATTCTCAGATCCTGGCCCCGCCTCTTAACTTGCCATGTTCTCCAGTTTCTAGTGCTGCATACTCTTAAGATGGGAATGTTTCTTTGTCGAGATTTTCGAAGGCCATTCTTAGATTTATCAGACGTGCACTGCCCGCAGAGGTTATCCGGCGGGTCAAGGGACTGGGCCGCAAAGTTTTGATAGCTAAACAAGTTACAGTGGTAATGAAATATTTACATGTTTATATCTGGTTATAATCGTAGTGAGTTATTTATGCAGACATGAATTAGGTCACAAAAATATTACCTTATATTTTAGCAAGGTATGCTTGAAAAAAAAAAAAAACATAGAACTCCAACATGGTAGTAAGACTAGATATCTCTTTCCTAAGCCCATGTTGGCTATTGTTCATGAACCAACTTCTCTCCAAGTGTTCTACCACTCCCCCTGACAAGTTTCTCCATTACCTTGCAAGGTTTGCATGTCAGCGAAACAGGTCTGTAGTCTAACGCCTCCTGTCTGTCTCCTTTCTTAAATATAGGGACTACATTTGCCGTGTGTGGGGTGTGGTTACCTATATATCTGTACATATATTGCGAGAACTAGTCAGCTAGGTTTTCCTATCCCATTCACATGTGCAAGTGAATCACTTGTGTATGAGCTGTTACCGACATTGAACCGTTTATTTTCAGAGTCGGTATTGGTATTCCCGGATAAAAGAAGCCTGGACTTGTTTTTAACTGATTTACTAGTACTAGTATAATTACAAGAGCTTTCAAATGGTGTACTGGTATAATTGTTAAGAGTTTTCAGCTGGAGTATTGGTATAATTGTAAGAGTTTTCATCCGGTATACTGGTATAATTGGGAGATCTTTTAACTAGTGTATTGGTATAACTGGAAGAGTTTTCAACTGATGGACAGGTATAATAGGAAAAAAAATTGTCGGTGCACTGGTATAATTGAAATGAACTTTAACTGGTGGATTGATATAACGTGTCTCAAATTCATCTGGTATACTAGTAAAATTAAACTGGTCTGCAACCTGTTCACTGATATAACTGAACTGGTTTTCAACAGTTGTACTAGTAGAATTGACCTGATCTTCAACTGGTGTATTGGTATAACTGAACTGATCGTCAACTGGTGCACTAGTATAATTGAGCTGATCGTTAACTAATGTGTTTGTATAATTGAACTGGTCTTCCACTGGTGCACTGCTATAACTGAACTGGTCTTCTACTGGTGCACTGCTATAATTGAACTGATCTTCAACTGGTGTACTGCTATAAATGATTTGGTCTTCCACTGGTTCACTGAAAAAATAATTGTCGTCTTCAAAAACATCATCAGCTGCAGGACCCCCTGAGGCCTGGGCCAACTCGAGGATATTGAGGTAGTCGTTGGGGTCGTGCTTGAGGAAGTGGTAGGTTTGGTCATCGTAGCTCTCCATCAGGTGGGCGTAGTCCTCTGGGGTCGCTCTCAGCACGGGGCACGCGCCCCTCATGTAGCCTAAACTGAAATTTGCCATAACAGTGAGGATTATTGCATTCATGGGAGAAAGCGCTAGGCTTCGTCAAGCGCCTGTAGAAAGAGAGATGATTGGGTATGATTCGAGGAAGGAGATTATTATAATCAAGCGGAAGCGCTAAACCCGTAGGATTATACAGCGTCTGTGGGGGGATATGGAAGGTATTCAGGCTTAATTCAGGGAAATGGAGCACAGATCCAATTCCCTAGATCAAGATCCCCTCACCAGCGTCAAGGAACCTTCCTTGAGGGGTCGAGGAAGGAGAGGTACATGGGAGGAGGTACAAGTGCCTTCTCATCTTCTGGGACCAACTGTCCCCAGGCCTAGCCCCATTCCCCGCCCTCATGGGGTTCAGAGGAAGAAGCTAGGCACCTTGGGCTGCCACAAACCCCGCTCCACTGGGCTCGAAGGGTGTGGCAGCTACATAGCAGCGGACGATGTCATGAGGAGCAAAGACAGCAAGTCCCTCAAGGGAGGTTCCTTGACGCTGTTGAGGAGCTCTTGATCTAGGGAATTTGATCTGTTCTCCGGTTCCCTGAATTGAGCCTGAATATCTTTCATCCCCACATGCGCTGTATAATCCTACGGGTTTAGCGCTCCCCCATGATTATAATTATGTAAAAGACAGCAAGCACTACAGGATCCTTTTGGAGCCACACCCCAGCTTTGGGCTGCAACCCGAGCACTGGGGAAGCTCAGGGATGCCTCTTGCTGTGTGTGCTGACTGCTGCTGCTGCTTGTCTATAGTACTCTGTATGTTAGATTGCATGGTTAGTTTCTGTGGAAAACTGGCTTTCCAAAAACGTGTATAACTAACTTCCAAAACTAATAACAATAATAATATAGTAATAATAATAATATTATTATTATTATTATTATTATAATATTATTATTATTATTAATAATAATATTATTATTAAGGAGGTGAAGGAGAAGAATAAAAAGGAGAAAAAAGAAGAAAGATCTTTAAAATAAAGTCGATAATCCTACATTTTTTTCCCATGTTTACATGACAAAATGAAACGATTATTCTCTATGCGAATATAAATAAAAAAAATATATACAGATTGAACCACAATTGTAGTAAATTTGTGTTACCTGTACTTTGAGTATGGGACTCCTATGATAAGAATGAGAGCTTGGTGATAGGGAAGTCTCCACAAACCAAAGTGATGGTCTCTTGAATCACGGTTCCATACTCCAAGAACCTGTGGAGATCCACAATTATCATTAGCCTTACTGAGCAAAGCCGGATTAAGATTTTGTAGGCCCCTGGGCTACAGGTACTGTGAGGCCCATGGGTTACAGGTACTGTGAGGCCCCTGGGTTACAGGTACTGTGGGGCCCCTGGGTTACAGGTACTGTGGGGCCACTGGGTTACAGGTACTGTGAGGGCCCCGGTGATATTTTCAAAAGTAAAAAAGTTAAATAAATATTAAATTTATTTTTTACAAGGCTAACCACAATTAAAATTCAAACATTTGCTTTGCTCAATTTTTTGGAAATAAATTGTGAAAACTATCTGTAGAAGCCCTCCAGGTGGCGGAGGCCCTGGGCTGCAGCCTTTAAATCCCATCCAGCCCTGCTAGTGAGCCGTCTCACTCAAGTTCTTCAGTATTCAAAATTTTCATTAAATATTTTATCACTTTTTGTAGCTAAGCAAATGACTATATAATAAGAGAACGGTGGCATATTGATAGTGTACTTACATTTGCAACGATCTTGAAGGCTGTATTGTCACTCATGCTGACCATCCTGACGCAGGCAGCGTACACACCACCCTCACCATCAGAGAACAAGGTAATCATATATGACATGTGGAAGACACACAAACACACACACACAGCCAGGAGCTGTCAGGGGCCAGGAGCTGTGAATCGACCCCTGCAACCACAACTAGGTGAGTGAGTACACACACACACACACACAGAATTATGATTCGACCCTTGCAACTACAATTAGGTGAGTGCACACAGCTAATGCGAAGCATTCAAGCCAATGAGGGTCAGGTTGGACTACAAAGGGATCTGGACAGGCTGTAAGCCTGGTTCAGCAACTGGCTCCTGGAGTTTAACCCCACCAAGTGCAAAGTCATGAAGATTGGGGAAGGTCAAAGACCGCAGGCTAGGGAGCAAAGACTGCAAACCTCATTCAAGCAAAAGGATCTTTGGGTGAGTATAATACCAAGCACATCTCCTGAGGTGCACGTCAATTAAATAACTGCTGCAGCATATGGACGCCTGGTAAACCTAAGAATAGCGTTTTCGACACCTGAGTAAGGAATCATTCAAGACTCTGTAATACTGTTAGTAGAATTACCGACAATATTTTAGGTAAAAAAACACAATTGCAACTAATGCGACATTTTATTGTAGCATTAGTTCCTTTTGTGTCCTTTTACCTAACACTCAAGACTGTACAGTGTGTACGTCAGGCCCATATTGGACTATGCAGCACCAGTATGGAACCCACACCCGGTCAAGCACGCCAAGAAATTAGAGAAAGTGCAAAGGTTTGCATCAAGACTAATCCCGGGGCTAAGAGGTATGTCCTACGAGGAGAGATTAAGGGAAATCAACCTGACGAAACTGGAGGACAGGAGGGACATAATAACGACATATAAAATACTGAGAGAAATTGACAAGGTGGATAGGGATAGGATGTTTCAGAGATGGAACACAGCAACAAGGGGTCACAACTGGAAGTTGAAAACTCAGATGAGTCACAGGGATGTTAGGAAGTATTTCTTCAGTCACGGAGTTGTCAGGAAGTGGAACAATCTGGAGAGTGGTGTAATAGAGGCAGGATCCATACATGACTTTAAGAAAATATACGATTAAGCTCATGGAGCAGGGAGTGTACCTATTAGTGACCAGCAGAGGTGGGGGCCAAGAGTTGTGAATCGACCCTTGCAACCACATATAGGTGAGTACATGTACATATACAGCAGGTCCTGGAATAACGTCGTTTCGTTCAATGTCGTTTCGTTATAACGCTGATGAGAAAAAATCGAATGAACACAAATTATTGTAAAATAAAAGTTCGTAAAGTATATGATAATTATACAAATGCACGACAATAAACAATGCGGTACGAAAGCACTCAGCGAGCCCGCACATATTTCTTATTGTTTGTTTTTGAACTGCGCGGTGGTAAGAGGTGCTCTTTATAATTTTCGGTTTGCAAATATTTATTCCTTAATTTAAAATTGTTAATGAATTCTAAAGGTGCACTGTGCACCCCTGATATCTGTGGCCACAAAAAAAAAACTGAGAAAAAGAGCGACATTAGGAACAATAGTATAAGTTTTAAAATGGTTGGACAATGGACAGCGAGCCTATGGTAAAATTGGTTTCGTTATACGTCGTTTCTCTTAAAGTCGCAGTTTCCAAGTACCTTGTGGGGAATTGTGAGAGAAGTCTATCTGGGACACCGCCACTAGCAATAAACAAACTCCCAGGGAGATGACCGACTCGTATAAATTTTACCGCAGTCATTCCCTTTAAGGTATGTGAGAACTTTACCCGCTCCTGGCCGCACCGAGGGGGTACCTTCAATATTCTCGTTAGCCCATTGCACTCTAGACCAGTATAAATAAATCTGAGAAGATCATTTATTATAGCTATATTACGTTAAATTTAAGTGGACTGTATTGGTTGTGGAACAACTGATCACACGGAGAAGAGGTAGAGAACACATAGTTCAATGAACATGACCAACACTCACCTAATTAACAGCATCATAGCGGTGTATCGTAGATCGTTGACCTAGCTAAAGTACATCTACTGTGCGTAACAATATCATTGGCCAATAACAAAGTAAACAGCAGTGTACTTAGCTTTAGATGAGGAGTCATTCCGTTGTTGACGTCCTCCTGCGATCTGATTCGATCGCGATGGTATTAGCTGTCTCGTCGAGTCAAGGAAGGTTAATTTCCGTACACTCTTATACGCCCACGAGACCGAGCGTTCGTTAACATGTGGTTGGTCGGGGTAGCGAATCAGATCCTCGCACTAATCCGACCTTTTGTACTGTTTATACGTATAACTTTACATATTACGTGTATCCTGGCTTAATGCCCCACTAGTTTATACACATTCACAGTCTCGATACTTGAATTTCGAGTAGATAACTTACGATAAGTTAGTTCATTTCAATCACATCCAATATGGCGGTCGGGGTATGGCGTACCCAAGCCTGATCCCGTCGATACAATCAACCCCTGATTATTTACAACTCGGTTTCACTATATTCACCATTTCCTTAAGTTCATCGAATATATTACAGTCTCTTCCAAGATGAACTCCCCCGCATCAGGGTTACGACTATATCCTGCCGTATGGTCACTTCACTCAGTTCAAATAGGCCTATGACCGCGTCACTCGCCGGCGGCCCACCTTATTTCACAATTATTGTCCGATTACTGGACCTCCTGGACCGATTGTCCCACTCGATATTCCCCCCGTCACTGGATATTCCTCCACATTACGAAAGGCGGTAATTAAATCCGATTAGGTGGCCGGAATCTCCAAATTTGACTCGCCATCATCACCTGAAATCGGGTCGCTAGGCTCGCTCTTCACTCTCAGCCTATTCCCCTCTATGCCCCTCCCTGCCCAGCTGACTGCCCACTTCACGAGGCATCTCGCGCATGCGTGTGAATTCGTTGGTTCCTTTCAGTTAATGTTAAGCCACCAGCAACACATGAATGATATCTATTCATATTGGAAAGTTTATCAATTACAACTTTCGGAAAATACCAATATTTTCCACATACCTATTGACGACATTAAGTGAGGACTTACTGTACATGTATGTATGTATATATATATATATATATATATATATATATATATATATATATATATATATATATATATATATATATATATATATATATATATATATATATATATATAACAAATATTACTGTATATTTCGGTGTCACACTGTGGTCATTTACAACAAATGAAAAGATAATAAAATAATACATGGAAGGAGAGGACATACAGGTAAGCTGAGAACAAAGGATTTTGCTGACAGTGCCACGATGTCAGGTTTTTATTGTTTCTGTAAAATATTGAAAGTTTCAAGACAGCTAAAATGACACCTGATTCAATTAAATACTTTTCGTAATTCAACCAGCTGTTTTGTACTTCAATCAGCTGTTTTGTACTTCAACCAGCTGTTTTGTACTTCAACCAGCTGTTTTGTACTTCAACCAGCTGTTTTGTACTTCAACCAGCTGTTTTGTACTTCAACCAGCTGTTTTGTACTTCAACCAGCTGTTTTGTACTTCAACCAGCTGTTTTGTACTTCAACCAGCTGTTTTGTACTTCAACCAGCTGTTTTGTACTTCAACCAGCTGTTTTGTACTTCAACCAGCTGTTTTGTACTTCAACCAGCTGTTTTGTACTTCAACCAGCTGTTTTGTACTTCAACCAGCTGTTTTGTACTTCAACCAGCTGTTTTGTACTTCAACCAGCTGTTTTGTACTTCAACCAGCTGTTTTGTACTTCAACCAGTAGTCGATAAGCTTTAAATCAAATAATCTGACAATGAAACCTGAGTGTATCGTAGCATTAGAAGTGATGTTACTTGTTCTGAACTCGTGTAGATCATGTCACTTAATGTATAATCCATTTCTTCCTCCCACTTTTTCATCTGCTTAAAGAGGATCTCAAAACTGAGACGAAATATATAGTTATGAAGTAGATGGTGATACAGTTACTAAATTACACCAATCTGAAATTTCACAATATCACGAATATAACAACTTATGGGAACAGGTTGGTGACGAAGACAGGTGTCACCAGCACAGTGCCACACAAACATTATACCTCTGGGTTCCTGAAGTTTGAGAAGTGAACCGAGGACCTGTTCTACTAGACCTTTGAACGTGACCCATCACTACTGTTGTTCTAAATCAGACCAGCATGCACACAATTAAATCATATTACACAATTACTGTATGTGAAAATGATATCAATCAATATTTGTAAAACGAAAATAGTTACTGACGGTAATCAAGAATATCTAAGGCTCGAGTGACAAGTATTTGCTAATTTATAACTAAATTGTAAAAATCAAAATAATTCCACGACTAAATGCACAATCAACAGAATTCTTTAATGTTGCTTTTATATTTGCTTATCTGTGCTAAACTCAGCCTCAGGAAAAATGTTATGGTAATACTGATAAGATTAACACAAGAAGCCGCTCGTGACTAAACGTTTCTTCTATAATTATGTCCTTAACTATACATAGGTGTCTTTTTCCACACAGGCTCAGGAGGCTATGTAGGTACTTACGTGGGTGGGGAACGTGAACTTGTAAAGGTCTGTAATGTTGAGAGGGTCAGCCTTGGACAGTAAATCAGCTAGCTCAGTCTCATACACCTCTCTGTCTACCCTGTAACACAAGTTATTATGATTCCTTTTATCTTTACCGGTAGAATTTTATTAATTATATCTAATTTACTGGTGTCTCTAATAAACTATTTCACTCTTTCTTTAACATAAATTATGGTCTGGAGTCCACCTCACCTGTACCTACACAATGCAATCAACTCACAACTATTATTACCGAATAGGTTTTTTTTTTCCACACGCTTATCCCTTCAGAGGTTCAGTCCCAAGGAGTGGGCCTCCATCGCTTTCAACATTACACTAGTATGAGATGCTTGAAAAAGGCTTAATACTCCAAGCATCAGGGATTATGGCACAGAAAGAAATGTCCCCAAATTAAATTATATGAACTCTTTACTTCCGTTTAAGTTAAGGATTATTAATATAGTGGGGTTGGAAAATAAGGTATACTTGAGCGGAGTGACGGGTAGAATAAGGGAACTTACGTGGTGAGGTTGACCACAGTTTTAGGGTCGTCTGAGAGGGGTTTGTTGGAAAAGAGTTGTTGTGTGAGAAGTCCAGAGAAGTGAGTGCCTGAGAGTCCAGCGTGAGCAGTGCGGGACACCTCTGGGATGACCAGCTCCCGTCCACGGCGCACCAGGCCACAACCCATCCAGTAGTCCCAGTCCGTCGTCTGTGGGAGTAACAACACCTGGTAACAACGTTACCTGGCTACTTTAGAAATGATCGTGAAACAGGTTTATATAGGAAATACGTCAGAGGGTTAAATATTAATCTATCGTTTATCCCATCTTTTACATTGCACATATATTTTTACTGTCTTCCTCTGAACTATCAAGACCAATCTAGAAGTAGCTAGACTGTAGTTATTCCTCAACAAATAGCCTCAATACTGAATGCGCAGTCTTCTGTATTTGCCTTTCTCAGTATTCCCATGTAATTCAAGCGTCCCCAGGAAGGGACATTACCACAGTGACGGGAGGCCACATGGGCAGCGTCTCCTCCAGGAAGCTCCTCTTGACCATCCAACCGTAAGCAGGCAAGGAGTGCACCCGGTTGAGACGAGTTGGGTCGTGGGCGGTGTGGGTGTACGAGAAGTGGGCGTAGGCAGATACGGCGAAAAGTGAAGGGTCCCGGTCTAGCAATACAGCCGTCTGTTGCATGTACCTACAGTGATGGGTGAGCACTTCTTAGTATTAGTGAACGCATGTCAACCCTGAATGGCCTTCGTGAAACTTGTCTCTTTTTATACCATATGTGTGTTGTTGACAGAAATGTGATTCTGTATTTACTCTCCACACTGTTTAAGGATATTATGCTAACAATTAATTAATTTTAGCAAGTTACTTAAGATATGTTAATATAGTTTTTGTGAAAAAATATATAAAAATGTATACCATTTCAAGCCAAAGAAAATATATAACAAAGTACTAAAACATAATAGACAGATTGAAAATATATAATTTTATGGCAGTTCGGTTTGTTTTACCGACATACAGTGATTCATACATCTTGCAGTCATCAGGAGAAGAAAACCTCTAAGAAAACCATACGTATCCTGAATACGAATAAGAGAAGGAGATGTTTCATACAATAACTTTGTGCGTAGGACAGGTTAGCTACAAAGTGTCTTAACAAGGACACCGTAAACTACCAGCAAGACACACAGCGAGAAGAGAAATGAGATACTAACGACAAGAAGTCAGGAGCGAGGAGCAGGTCTTCCTCCAAGACGATGATCTTGTCAGTGGATATGACCTCCAAGGCGTGAAACAAGGCGAACCTCACCTGCCTGGGACACAACACTGCTACTGAACTTCACTGTTAATAAATATATTTTTGATGAAAACTTTAAATTATGGATTAAACTTAAAATTTCAGCCATATGAGTTAAATATGAATAAAAGTATAAAGAATACAAGGTACATCGGAAACTTCAAACGTTATGGCACGAACACACGGACAAAATACAAGAGAAGAAAGAAGAGTAATGCATATTTTGGCTTACTGTTACTGAAGAGAGCCTCAATGTTACGCCGAAATATAAGGTACTCTGTTTTATTTTCTCCATTTGATTTCGTTTGTGCCACTGACCAGTGATTTTGTTGTTCTTGATTCGCCTGTACTCTCCCGGCCCGGGTCTTTTCCAGATGGTGACCCGGCCTTGGCTCCCTGTCTTGGGAGTGTCTGAGACCTATGTCTTCATGGGAGGAGGTACAAGTACCTCCTCATCTTATAATAATAATAATAATATAATAATAATAATAATAATAATAGTTTATTTAGACATGGTACAATGATACATAGGTAGACATGATACATAGGTATAAATGAGATGTACATGCCAAAAGCCCCTAATATGCTGTGCATTGCGGGCATTCTTAGGACTATTTAATAGTAGACTACATGGTAAAAAATTATGGTTGATAATTTATAAAATAAGTATAATTGTGTATCTAAGTTATAAAGTTTGAATATAAGTTGAACATAATAATTTATTAATTGTAGCAATGCAACTAATTGAGTGAGATAACAATTTAAAACAATTAATTGCATTGCAGTTACAGTTTACGTGGTCATTATAATGTAAATGTTATAGAAACAGTTAGCTTAGTATGTATTATTCATAACAGGTTTTTACATTTAAGTGATTAATCAGGTTTTTACATTTAAGTCATTATTCTACTTTGTTGGGAATGTTTGATATTGAGCATTTAGGTTTGGGTGAGAAGGTGGTTTTTAGCATCGTTTTGAATTGGGGTACAGGCAGGGTTTCTTTGGCAATGACAGGTAATGAATTCCAAATTTTCGTGCCTTTTATATGCATTGAGTTTTTACATAGTGTTAGATGGACACGGTGAACATCGAGGAGTGATCTGTGTCTAGTGTTATGGTCATGTGTCCTGTTAAAATTGGTAAGGAGAAGTTTGAGTGGTGGGTTAATATTTGCATAGAGTGTTCTATGTATGTAATAGGCACAGTAAAAAGTATGGATGTCTTGTATGGTGAGTAAGTTTAGGTTTTTGAATATTGGTGGAGTATGTTGTCTGGAGTATCTTCTGGGACCAACTGTCCCCAGGCCTAGCCCCATTCCCCGCCCTCACGGGGCTCGTAGGGAGAAGCTAGGCCTCTGGTCTGCCATCTTCCCCGCCCCAGGGGGGCTCGTGGGAATGGCAGTCTTATGAGCTGCAGGTGGTAGCAAGCTCTGGCTCTGGCACCTTCCCCGCCCTAGGAGGGCTCGAGGTAGTGGTAGGAGGAGGTGTTGATTCACCGGGAAATCTCCCGGCCCGGGTCTTTACCAGATGGCGACCCGGCTCCGGCTCCCTGGCGTGGGAGTATCAGAGACCTATGTCTCCCATGGGAGGGGTTACCCCTCAGCGGTGGGACCAACTGGTCCCAGGCCTAGCCATATTCGCCCACAAGCACGTAGGTAGATAGTTGCTAGGCCCCTCTGGTCTGCCACCTTCCCCGCCCCAAAGAGGCTGACGGGAAGAGCAGGCTTGCGAGCCGCAGATGGTAGCAAGCTCCAGCCTTGGCACCTACCCTGCCCTAGAAGGGCTGGGCATGGTGAGCGACCTGTCGAGGTAGTGGTGTCTCCATGTGACCAGTGATTATTACACTTCTTGTCTGGATTTAAAAAAGTATTTCATGTTTGGAAAATATTCTACATAAGGTGAGCAAAACAAGTATAATTTCAACTATTTGAGTTTTAAATTTATATTTTGATATGAATATCTGTATATTGCAACAGCCAAGGATGGAGTTAATACCGCCACTGGTGTGTTATAATGTTTTTTTTCTTTATGGGGTAAACTAAGACAAAGGGTGAATGGCGATGCCACTCGGGGCAATATCGTGACATAAACTAAGGTGTGTGGTGGTGGCCTCTCACCTGGATATCCTGGGTGAGCCGGTGCCCTCAGGGACATGGACACGCCATTCAAGTTCCAACACCTCCAGCAACTTGATGGTTTCCTCATAGATGCCGTCCACGCACACCAACACCTGTTTCAGAGCCACCCCAGGTTGAGTTAACAGCTGCCGAAGTAACCTGTGAACGTGGGGGTTAGTTTAATCTTTATTATGCACCCCATACCCATCCTGTGGGCAGTAGTCAAAAGATTACAGAGGCCTGAGGCACATAATAGCTAAACAAGTTACAGTAATAATGAACCATTTACATGCTTATATGCGGTTACATTCATAATGAGTTATTTATGCAGACATGAATTCAATCACAAACATATTAGTGTAGTTTCGAATTACATATTTATACTGTTGTGTATTTTAGCAAGGTATGGTTGACTTTAAACAAATTTAGTGGTTCTGAGTTATTTAGAATAGGCAAAGTCAGGGTATTCTTCCAGAATGGTTGGTAATATGCCATTGTCTACCTGGAGTCTACCTGGAGAGAATTCCAGGGGTCAACGCCCCCGCGGCCCGGTCTGTGACCAGGCCTCATGTTGGACCAGAGCCTGATCAACCAGGCTGTTACTGCTGGCCGCACGCAGTCCAACGTACGAACCACAGCCCGGCTGATCAGGTACCGACTTGAGGTGCCTGTTCAGTGCCTGCTTGAAGACAGCCAGGGGTTTGTTGGTAATCCCCCTGATGTATGCTGGGAGGCAGTTGAACAATCTTGGGCCCCTCACACTTATTGTGTTGTCCCTCAACGTGCTAGTGGCACCCCTGCTCTTCATTGGGGGGATGTTACATCGCCTGCCGAGTCTTTTGCTTTCGTAGGGAGTGATTTTTGTGTGCAAGTTTGGTACTAAGCCCTCGAGAATTTTCCATGTGTATATAATAATGTATCTCTTCCGCCTGCGTTCTAGGGAGTACAGGTTTAGGAACTTCAAGCGTTCCCAGTAGTTGAGGTGGTTTATCGCACTTATGCGTGCGGTGAAGGTTCTCTGCACATTTTCAAGGTCAGCAATTTCACCCGCCTTGAAAGGTGCAGTTAGTGTGCAGCAATATTCCAGCCTAGATAGAACAAGCGATCTGTAAAGTGTCAACATGGGCTTGGCATCCCTGGTTTTGAAGGTTCTCATTATCCATCCTGTCATTTTTCGAGCAGATGCAATTGCTACATTGTTATGGTCCTTGAAGTTGAGATCCTCTGACATGATCACTCCCAGGTCTTTGACATTAGTTTTTCGCTCTATTGTGTGGTTGGAATTAGTTTTGTACTCCGATGAGATTTTAATTTCTTCACGTTTTCCGTATCTGAGTGGATGAAATACTTTGACATTTCTTGAACAGTTGTCTCTGAATTCGTTAATTTGATCACATTCCAGCACATAATGACGCAAGGTGTGACAATTGTCCATGTGGCAAAGATTAGATTTAGTTATGTCTACATCAGCTGGTGATGCTGATGCAACCTCCTAGAGCCCAGGCTTCAGTTATGTTATTTACATTGTTTGGTAATCCTAGGCTAAATTTCTTGGGATCACTGACAACATTATTGGTCAGTTACTTGGCCACGATTACTGGACGGAAGATAAAGCCTCCATGTGGGCCATGAAATACGTTCAATTTTCACAATATATTCTTACTGTATGCCTTAATGCAACCATTGTAGAAAGTTGAAACATCAATTTGTTTAAATATCTTTAAATTTAGCCTGAGTAATGCAATATGATAAAATCAATAAACATTTTTCAAGGGCACCGCCATCATAGCTCTGTTCATGTAGCTACAAATAATTAATCTTAGGATGCTTATATTTCAGGATGGTTATGTAGCAGGAGATACAGTTTAACCACCACTTGAGTGAGACGTAGCTTACCTGTAGAGGTATCGTGGTCTGTTACCTGCCACCACTAATACACCCAGCTCCTCCAGTGGCACTCCCTGAAAACACAACATAAGAGGATATTACATTTTATGAATCTAAGATAACGGCGCTCTACAATATGCTCACTGGAAACAATATTGTTAGTCTACTATCTTTTAAGTGTCATATCCCAGTCATGTGCATACAGTACCTGGTTGAAAAAGCTATGGATTCAGAGGTCACATCTTCATCAGATCTTACCTCACAGACTATAACACGTAACCACAAGTAATACATCAGCATTCAGTCTAAATAAAAAGTGTGGTGTCCCCTAAGGCAGCAAGCATCCTTGGCCTTCTCCTATTCTTCCTTCATATCAGTATACCTGCAGAGGGTTTCGGGGGTCATCGTCCCCGCGGCCTGGTCTGTGACCAGGTCTCATGGTGGATCAAGGCCTGATCAACCAGACTATTACTGTTGGCCGCACTTAAACCGACGTACGAATCACAGCCTGGTTGATCAGGTACTGACTTCAAGTGCCTGTCCAGAGCCTTCTTGAAGACAGACAGAGGTCTATTGGTAATCCCACTTATCAATGACCTATCAAATTCTACCTGAAACCTTAATTACTTTGATAGTGACTCTTTGGTGGGGTGAGTCACCGTGGTGATGGTTTCGTTTGGTGGGGCAGTATATTCACCATGGTTGTGTTGGGTGAAGGTGAGTTACTTACCGTAGTGGTGGTTGTGTTGGGTGAAGGTGAGTTACTTACAGTAGTGGTGGTTGTGTTGGGTGAAGGTGAGTTACTTACCGTAGTGGTGGTTGTGTTGGGTGAAGGTGAGTTACTTACAGTAGTGGTGGTTGTGTTGGGTGAAGGTGAGTTACTTACCGTAGTGGTGGTGGTGGTGGGTGAAGGTGAGTTATTTACCGTAGTGGTGGTTGTGTTGGGTGAAGGTGAGTTACTTACCGTAGTGGTGGTTGTGTTGGGTGAAGGTGAGTTACTTACCGTAGTGGTGGTTGTGTTGGGTGAAGGTGAGTTACTTACCGTAGTTGTGGTTGTTGGGTGAAGGTGAGTTACTTACCATAGTGGTGGTTGTGGTGGGTGAAAGTGAGTTACTTACCGTAGTGGTGGTTGTGTTGGGTGAAGGTGAGTTACTTACCGTAGTGGTGGTTGTTGGGTGAAGGTGAGTTACTTACCGTAGTGGTGGTTGTTGGGTGAAAGTGAGTTACTTACCCTAGTAGTTGTTGTGTTGGGTGAAGGTGAGTTACTTACCGTAGTGGTTGTTGTGGTGGGTGAAGGTGAGTTACTTACAGTAGTGGTTGTTGTGTTGGGTGAAGGTGAGTTACTTACCGTAGTGGTGGTTGTGTTGGGTGAAGGTGAGTTACTTACCGTAGTGGTGGTTGTGGTGGGTGAAGGTGAGTTACTTACCGTAGTGGTTGTTGTGTTGGGTGAAGGTGAGTTACTTACCGTAGTGGTTGTTGTGTTGGGTGAAGGTGAGTTACTTACAGTAGTGGTTGTTGTTGGGTGAAGGTGAGTTACTTACCGTAGTGGTTGTTGTGTTGGGTGAAGGTGAGTTACTTACCGTAGTGGTTGTTGTTGGGTGATGGTGAGTTACTTACCGTAGTGGTTGTTGTTGGGTGAAGGTGAGTTACTTACCGTAGTGGTGGTTGTTGGGTGAAGGTGAGTTACTTACAGTAGTGGTTGTTGTGTTGGGTGAAGGTGAGTTACTTACAGTAGTGGTTGTTGTGTTGGGTGAAGGTGAGTTACTTACAGTAGTGGTAGTTGTGTTGGGTGAAGGTGAGTTACTTACCGTAGTGGTTGTTGTGTTGGGTGAAGGTGAGTTACTTACAGTAGTGGTTGTTGTGTTGGGTGAAGGTGAGTTACTTACCGTAGTGGTGGTTGTGTTGGGTGAAGGTGAGTTACTTACCGTAGTGGTTGTTGTGTTGGGTGAAGGTGAGTTACTTACAGTAGTGGTTGTTGTTGGGTGAAGGTGAGTTACTTACCGTAGTGGTTGTTGTGTTGGGTGAAGGTGAGTTACTTACCGTAGTGGTTGTTGTTGGGTGATGGTGAGTTACTTACCGTAGTGGTTGTTGTTGGGTGAAGGTGAGTTACTTACCGTAGTGGTGGTTGTTGGGTGAAGGTGAGTTACTTACAGTAGTGGTTGTTGTGTTGGGTGAAGGTGAGTTACTTACAGTAGTGGTTGTTGTGTTGGGTGAAGGTGAGTTACTTACAGTAGTGGTGGTTGTGTTGGGTGAAGGTGAGTTACTTACGTAGTGGTGTTGTGTTGGGTGAAGGTGAGTTACTTACGTAATGGTGGTTGTGGTGGGTGAAGGTGAGTTACTTACCGTAGTGGTGGTTGTGTTGGGTGAAGGTGAGTTACTTACAGTAGTGGTTGTTGTGTTTGGTGAAGGTGAGTTACTTACAGTAGTGGTGGTTGTGTGGGTGAAGGTGAGTTACTTACAGTAGTGATTGTTGTGTTGGGTGAAGGTGAGTTACTTACCGTAGTGGTGGTTGTGTTGGGTGAAGGTGAGTTACTTACCGTAGTGGTGGTTGTGGTGGGTGAAGGTGAGTTACTTACCGTAGTGGTGGTTGTGGTGGGTGAAGGTGAGTTACTTACCGTAGTGGTGGTTGTGGTGGTTGAAGGTGAGTTACTTACCGTAGTGGTGGTTGTGGTGGGATGAAGGTGAGTTACATACCGTAGTGGTAGTTGTGGTGGGTGAAGGTGAGTTACTTATCGTAGTGGTGGTTGTGTGGTGAAGGTGAGTTACTTACCGTAGTGGTGGTTGTGGTGGGTGAAGGTGAGTTACATACCGTAGTGGTAGTTGTGGTGGGTGAAGGTGAGTTACTTATCGTAGTGGTGGTTGTGTTGGGTGAAGGTGAGTTACTTACCGTAGTGGTGGTTGTGGTGGGTGAAGGTGAGTTACTTACCGTAGTGGTGGTTGTGGTGGGTGAAGGTGAGTTACTTACCGTAGTGGTGGTTGTGTTGGTACTGGACACAGTAAAGGGTTCATAACACAAGCACAGGTCGCCATAGCCGTCGTAAGTATCGCAAAAATGCTTCCGCTTACTCCACCAATGAGGCCAAGACTCGCATAGGCGTTCTGCAAGATTGACATGTTTTTCCTCACAATGGGAACTGATGACTTATTCTTTACTAAATAACTGGTACATTATTAGTGAGAAAACAGAACATTGTTATAAATCTTGGTGACGGTTTCGCTTGCTTTATTCTAACAAGTATATACATACACACACCTTGTACCTATATAAAAAATGAGAAGCTGTGGCAGTACTGAAAAATAAACATCGGGAAGTCAACATCACACCAAACATATCACCGGAGTTTCACATAAACTGTAAAACTTCAACGGTATACATAAGGCTAGGCAACCTCAGAACAATATTCAGAATCTTATAAAGGACATGTCAGGCCCGTCGTCGATTATATAGTGCCAGCATAAATGCCACATTAGGTCAAGCATGTACACAAATTTGAAAAGGTTTAAAGGTATGATTTGTAACCAGACTATACCCAGAACTAAGAAATCTACTGTGAGGAGAAGCTGCCGGATGATCTTGACGCTGCCGGATGATCTTGATGACGCTGCCGGATGATCTTGACGCTGCCGGATGATCTTGATGACGCTGCCGGATGAGCTTGACGCTGCCGGATGATCTTGATGACGCTGCCGGATGATCTTGACGCTGCCGGATGATCTTGATGACGCTGCCGGATGATCTTGATGACGCTGCCGGATGATCTTGATGAGCTGCAATCTTGATGACGCTGCCGGATGATCTTGATGACGCTGCCGGATGATCTTGATGACGCTGCCGGATGATCTTGATGACGCTGCCGGATGATCTTGATGACGCTGCCGGATGATCTTGATGACGCTGCCGGATGATCTTGATGACGCTGCCGGATGATCTTGATGACGCTGCCGGATGATCTTGACGCTGCCGGATGATCTTGATGACGCTGCCGGATGATCTTGATGACGCTGCCGGATGATCTTGATGACGCTGCCGGATGATCTTGACGCTGCCGGATGATCTTGATGACGCTGCCGGATGATCTTGATGAGCCGCTGCCGGATGATCTTGATGACGCTGCCGAGATGATCTTAGTGGGTGACGCTGCCGGATGATCTTGATGACGCTGCCGGATGATCTTGATGACGCTGCCGGATGATCTTGACGCTGCCGGATGATCTTGATGACGCTGCCGGATCATAAACTAAGACAATCACAGCAAACAAAAATGGCTGAGCACACACAACTGGTGAATTAATTTTATATTTTTATTGCGTACTCCCATACCCATGCTATGAGCGGAAGTCAAAAGAATGCAGAGGTTACATAATACGACTTGCAGGGGTTGGAGCAGTGAACACAGAGAAAGATCAATTATTACCTGAGGATGATGGTGTTGGGGTGAGGTTGAGGTGCAGGTCTAGTGATGGGGGGAAGCTGTTGATACCTTGAGTGTTGGTGACCAGACCTTCGGCCAGCGTGGGCCCGCCCACCACCCATGCCCACGCCCAGCAGTCTCTGAAGGTGAGGTATCGGGAAGCGAAGGAACCTAATGCAGAGATGGTAAGCTTGGATGACGCCTCCAACCGGCCAGAAGCATCGTACTGCAAAGACCAAACACAAGACCTCTCGTGTATACAAGAAGACCAAACACAAGACCTCTCGTGTATACAAGAAGACCAAACACAAGACCTCTCGTGTATACAAGAAGACCAAACACAAGACCTCTCGTGTATACAAGAAGACCAAACACAAGACCTCTCGTGTATACAAGAAGACCAAACACAAGACCTCACGTGTATACAAGAAGACCAAACACAAGACCCACCGTTCATACAAGAAGACCAAACAACCTCCGACAAGAAGACCAAACACGTCTCCGTGTATACAAGAAGACCAAACACAAGACCTCTCGTGAACAAGAATACCAAACACGTCTCAAGACACAAGAAGACCAAACACAAGACCTCTCGTGTATACAAGAAGACCAAACACAAGACCTCTCGTGTATACAAGAAGATCAAACACAAGACCTCTCGTGTATACAAGAAGACCAAACACGTCTCACAGACACAAGACGATCAAACACGTCTCACAGACACAAGAAGACCAAACACGTCTCACAGACACAAGACCAAACACGTCTCAGACACAAGAAGACCAAACACGTCTCACAGACACAAGAAGACCAAACACGTCTCACAGACACAAGACCAAAACGTCTCACAGACACCAAACGTACCAAACACGTCTCACAGACACAAGAAGACCAAACACGTCTCACAGACACAAGACCAAACACGTCTCACAGACACAAGACGACCAAACACGTCTCACAGACACAAGAAGACCAAACACGTCTCACAGACACAAGACGACCAAACACGTCTCACAGACACAAGAAGACCAAACACGTCTCACAGACACAAGAAGACCAAACACGTCTCACAGACACAAGATCAAACACGTCTCACAGACACAAGATCAAACACGTCTCAGACACAAGAAGACCAAACACGTCTCACAGACACAAGAAGACCAAACACGTCTCACAGACACAAGAAGATCAAACACGTCTCATCAGAATCACAAGATCAAACACATTTATTATACAAACATCTCATCATACACACAATAAACAAATATCGTAAGCATTTCTGCCATTACACACTATCTTAACCCAGATAACCAATTTCAATATTTTTCAGATATTCAGGGAACTAATCCACTGTCTAAAATCGTTACTGTCAGTTGTTGGCACTCTCATACTTGTGTACCTCAGAACTTATAACCTTAAATGCAGGCGACTCTACCATTTCTAAATGCTCTAAATTTACTCTTGTGACATGATTCTATCACTCTTGTTTCTGAAACTAAGCATAGGTATAAGAAAAATATAAATGATGGAATCAGTCCGTTGTGTATAGATTCAGTCAAACCATATGCTTACAAAAGAGATTATAACTTTCATCTGTCTAAAAGTAGTAAAAAAAAGTAATAATCCATTAAAAATATATATGAACCTTAATTTTCTGTTGGGGTGGACCGGGAAGGCCTCGGTCAGATGACCGGGAGCTCTGGCGGAGGGTCATCTTATAACTAAGACCCGCGTCAGGAAACACTACTCCTGTTTCCTGACAAACCTTACCTAACCTAACCATTAGAAAACTTAATTCACAAAATCCTAATAACACGATTGTAAACAAATCAGGGAACGGTTGGGGTTTGAACCCGCCGCAAGTGAATCCTCACTACCGCACGATAGTGGCTTTCTTTTGTGCCTAACAATATTTTATTATATGTAAACTACATTACCTGTATACTACAGAAAATAAATAAATTATCTGTATAAAGGACTCGCTTGCCGTAGCTTCACACCCGTTACAGAATTCATTAGAAAACTTTTTTTCAGAATTTAATAGACTGAAGTAATGCTTCATTGCATGAACCTTCAGTCATACAAAACATTATTGCTCACCCAACTAAAGAAGCATTCGTAGATGCTACTACTATGCAGTTTTGTCTAGGCTATAAAATATACAGTATATGAGAAAATAAATGTGAAAAATATAGATAATTAATTTATAAATTAACTTAAAAATCACATAGTCCATCTAAAATAACTTACTTAAACAATCATATCCCAACTTCGTCTAATGTCAACAGTTCATTATTAATGGCTTCCTTATAATAATAATAATAATAATAATAATAATAATAATAATAATAATAATAATAATAATAATAATATCTTTATTTACTACAAGTACATGTACAAGGTATACAGGCCTAGGTGACGTCAGCATTTTCCGCAAATTAGGTCAATTTTGTCCCCAGGATGCGACCCACACCAGTCGACTAACACCCAGGTACCTATTTTACTGATGGGGAACAGGAACAGCAGGTGTCTTAAAGAAACACGTCCTAACGTTTCCACCCGTACCAGGGATCGAACCACGGACCTCAGTGTGTAAGCTGAGTGCGCTAGCATGTGGCTTAGCCACATGAACGGTAGGGCTCATTATTGGGACCCTTAATAAGACTTTCTAATTTCTTAACTATCGCCCATTCTCAATAAATAGCTTGTAATAATAATTGTATCAAGTTAGCTAGGTCTTTACATGGATTTAATCTTATGCACAGGTATTATATTGCATAAAAATAATTTGCTTTTAAAATTTCAATATTGTATATGGTTATTATATACAAAAGTGACATATCACGATGACATATCCTAGGTTATCCCTATAACTGTGTCCGACACTACCAAGAGGAGTATCTCATCAATACTTACGTAGGATGTGATCAAGGCCAGTCTCCCAGGCCGGAGGTTCTTTAGGGTATCTATTAGCTCGTGATCCACCTTAAAGTCCTCAGTGTTGAAATAGGCGGCCAGGGTGGTGGTGTGGGTGTAGGGGTTCAGCACCCTCAGGTAGATCCCTGTGTAGGGTATCAGCTGCACCCACTGGCCTCTTTCCAGCTGACCGTCTACTTTCTGCCACATCAGCTGCAATAAAATTCAAATTCAAATTCTTTATTTCAAGTAATATACAGAGTGGGGTGTAATTATTGTAATGTACATTTTATGAATTAGATATTACAAGATGGCCAATAATATGCCTAGGTATGCCTAGGCTTTTCAGGCAGTCTTATGATAGGTCTTACTCAATAGTGACACAATGATTATACTGATAGTAAGGTTAGGTAATTGTAGTGAATAATTAGGTTTACAATATTGAGGTATTGAAATTTAAACATTTACGAATTAAACAATTAGTTTAAAGAATTTAACAATTAGTTTATATATTAATGGTAAAGGTGATGTATTGGCATAATACCGTTTCTATATTGGCGTGTCTTAGGCAAACTTATGACTAGCTTAAGAATTATGAAGCAATAGTTGTATTAGAATTTTGGTCAGTCATGTGAAATTAAGGGGAATCACAGATATCAGTAAGTGTCTTTTGATGTGGATATGTGCAAGATAAAGTAGTGTTCATGTGGTTAGCTACCGGTTGGGTGCGTAAGTGAGATAAGATGTTTTTTTACGGTGCTTTTGAAAGTGGAGATTGTGTCTGCAGTTCTAGAGTTTTCAGGCAGGGAGTTCTAGATTTTAGGCCCTTTTATGTGCATTGAATTTTTTTATAGATTTAGTCGGACACGGGGAATGTCAAAGAGATGTTTATGTCTGGTATTATGTCTATGGGTCCTGTCACAACTGTCAAGAAAGTGTATTAGCTCAGGGTTAAAGTTGGAATTTATGGTTCTATAAATGTAGATAGCAGAGTAGTAAGTATGGATGTTCTGGACAGTGAGTAGGTTTAGGTCTTTGAAGAGTGGGGGGGTGTGCTGCCTAGCGTTGGATTGCGTGATAATTCTTACTGCGGCTTTTTGTTGGGTTATTATTGGCTTTAGGTGGGTAATTGCTGTTGATCTCCAAGCACAAATGGCATATGTGAGGTAAGGATAGATGAGTGAATAGTATAGTGTGAGTAGGGCTGATTGTGGTACATAATACCGTATCTTAGAGAGGATCCCCACAGTTTTGGACATTTTCTTTGTTATGTGTTGGATATGGGTGCTGAATTTCAGGCTGCTGTCAAGGTGAAGGCCCAGGAATTTGCCCTCGTTATGTTTAGCAATAGGTGTAGTGTTGATCTTAATGTTTAATTGTGGATCATCTGTTATGTTGCCAACCATAATATAGAAGGTCTTATCAGTGTTGAGTGTAAGTTTATTGGCTGTCATCCATGTTGATATTTATAATTATTCGTCGTTAACAATGGTATTAAGCGTGGCAAGATTTGTGTGGGAGATGACATAAGTTGTGTCGTCAGCAAAGAGTATTGGTGTCAGGTGTTGTGATACATTGGGAAGGTCATTGATGTATAAGAGGAAGAGCAGGGGACCAAGGACACTTCCCTGCGGTACTCCGGTGTCAAGTGGTAGTGTCGTGGAGGATGTGTTTTTAATAGTGACATACTGATACCTATTAGTGAGGTAGGATTTGAAGTATGCTAGTGCATGACCTCTTATTCCATAATGGTCAAGTTTGTGGAGTAGGATGCCGTGGTTTACTGTGCCGAAAGCTTTCCTTAGGTCAATAAAAAGTCCTAATGGATATTCCTTATTTTCGAGTGCTGTGTAAAGCAGGTCTATCAATTTTACTATTGCATCGTTAGTGCTTTTATTTTTCCTGAAGCCAAATTGGCAGGGGTTGAGTATGCTTTGTGTCGTTATGAACGAGTATAATCTCTTGTGCACAAGTTTCTCGAAGATTTTGGATAGCAATGGTAGATTTGATATAGGCCTATAGTTGTTTACGTCTGTGGGGTCACCACCTTTGTGTATTGGTGTAACCCTTGCTGTTTTGAGGAGTGTAGGGAAAGTGCTAGTTTCTAATGATTTGTTAAAAAGTAATGAAATAGGATGTGAAAGGAAATGAGCGGCTCGTTTGTATATTAATGGTGGGACTTGAGACAGATGCCCTGATTTATTTTTAAGTGACATGATTACCGTGGTGACTTCAGTGAGTTCAGTAGGTGCAAGATATAAGGAGGATGGGAAATTCCCATCTAGGTAATCACTTGCTTGGGCATTGGTATCTGGGATTTTACTGGCAAGATTTGATCCTATGGTTGAGAAGAAGTCATTTATCTTGTTTACTGTATCAATAGGCTGTAGTGGTGTTTCGTTTGGTTTAGTTAGGACAATATCCTATTTGGTATCTACACACAAAATAGAATATTTTAAAGAATTTTCATATCGCCTATTAGCTACTTCAACCCATCAGCTGTCCAAGGACAGTTACCTCAACCTCTTAACTCTCCTTGAACAGTTGAGAGGTTATACCTGGAGAGGGTTTCGGGGGTCAATGTCCCCGCGGCCGGGTCTGTGACCAGGCCTCATGGTGGATCAGGGCCTGATCAACCAGGCTATTACTGTATGACACTCTTCAGGTCACTTGTTTTATCTAGGCTGGAATATTTATGCACACTAACAGCGCCTTTCAAGGCAGGTGAAATTGCTGACCTAGAAAATGTACAGAGAACCTCATGGCACACAAAAGTATAATAAAACACCTAAATTACTGGGAACGTTTGAAGTTCCTCGACTTGTATTCCCTGGAACGCAGGCGAGAAAGATACATGATTATTTACACTTGGAAAATCCTAGAGGGATCAATGCCAAATTTGCACGCGATAATCACTCCCTATGAAAGCAAAAGACTCGGTAGACGTTGCAACATCCCTCCAATGAAAAGCAGGGGTGCCACTAGCACGATAGGAGACAACACAATAAGTGTCAGGGGCTGAAAACTGTTCAACTGCCTCCCAGCATACATAAGGGGGATTGCCAATAGACCCCTGGCTGTCTTCAAGAAGGCGCTGGACAGGCAACTAAAGTTAGTACCTGATCAGACAGGCTGTGGTTCGTACGTCGGTTTACGGTTGAAGTCAAGTTTTGTAAATTGGTTAAAGCTACACTAAATTGGTTAAAACTATACTAAAGCTTAGTATAGATTTCCTCTTTTCCTGGTGACGTATAAGTAAAAGTCACAAGTATAGTGGTTCAAACAATTCACAATTAACTACCGAACCTTATTTCTGGCTTTCTTCCATTTTATTTGCAAATTACGACTTGATAATGGTCCAGGACAAACCGAAAAGTAACGTGACTTATGGAAAAGTGACATGATCAGTAGACTAAAAGATGTCACTGCTTGACTAAGGCAACTGCACAAAGTTTCTGTGACAGCAACATTTGTATGGAGATCTGAGTCTCCAGTAATGTATAGTTGTGGACACAGCCAGGGCCACACAATATTATTTTCTCTTATAGTTAGACTATGCAAAAATACAACCAATTAGAGACGCCCAAACAAACCTTATAGGAAATGGCAAATGGCTTCATTGTTAATGATAAGATACCTGCAGTCTGAAGACTGTACCCACACTTCGTACCCACACTTTGTACCCACACTTTGTACCCACACTTTCTACCCACACTTTGTACCCACACTTTGCATCAGACTGATGAATGGATGAGTTGTAACAGTCTAGGAAATTATCAGTGTTTGCAGTGGTAATGATAAGATATTTGAAATTTTGAGACTGTATCCACATATATCATTGGGCAAAGGATTAGCCCCATGATGAGACTATTGTATAAATGATTGCAATATCTAAAACAGCCAGTGACAGAAAGCTCAAGTGTGACTGTAATCTTGACCTTGTGCTACCGCTCACAGTATGAGGTGAGGGTGTGCTTGCTGAAAAGCTAGAGAAGAGGAGGTGAATCAATAAGAGGTACTGACGGTGGTATTGTATAGGTGAATCAGTAAGAGGTACTGACGGTGGTATTGTATAGGTGAATCAGTAAGAGGTACTGACGGTGGTATTGTATAGGTGAATCAGTAAGAGGTACTGACGGTGGTATTGTATAGGTGAAGCAGTAAGAGGTACTGACGGTGGTATTGTATAGGTGAAGCAGTAAGAGGTACTGACGGTAGTATTGTCGAGGTGAAGCAGTAAGAGGTACTGACGGTAGTATTGTCGAGGTGAAGCAGTAAGAGGTACTGACGGTAGTATTGACGAGGTGAAGCAGTAAGAGGTACTGACGGTAGTATTGTCGAGGTGAAGCAGTAAGAGGTACTGACGGTAGTATTGACGAGGTGAAGCAGTAAGAGGTACTGACGGAGGTATTGTATAGGTGAAGCAGTAAGAGGTACTGACGGTAGTATTGACGAGGTGAAGCAGTAAGAGGTACTGACGGTAGTATTGACGAGGTGAAGCAGTAAGAGGTACTGACGGAGGTATTGTATAGGTGAAGCAGTAAGAGGTACTGACGGTAGTATTGACGAGGTGAAGCAGTAAGAGGTACTGACGGTAGTATTGACGAGGTGAAGCAGTAAGAGGTACTGACGGAGGTATTGTATAGGTGAAGCAGTAAGAGGTACTGACGGTGGTATTGTCGAGGTGGATGGCAGACTCCAGAAGGGCGGATCTCAGACTCAGGTTGACCAGGTGGGGCGAGACGAGGGGTGCCAAAGACCACTCCAGTGCCACTTGTACTGGCCTCAGTGCCTCATCATCTGCACCACAAGCATCAAACTCTATTATACATAACTCGCTAACACTGAAATATTTAAAAAATAATTTAATTTTGTTCATTTTAAATGACCTTAAAATCTAGCTTCCATATCTTTTTTTTTATCGTCGTCTGTACCGCTCCATGGTTAGAGGGCTTCTGATCCTAGGAATTGGAGCTACCCTACATTTCCTCGGATTAAACCTGATTACCTCCCATTCATTGCCCAGGTGCTATACAAACCCACTAGGGGTTTCAGCGCTTCTCAATGAAAAAATAATTAGTTTAATAGTTTATTAGTTAGCCGTGCCGCCTGAGCGGCTAGTTATTGTGCACCTCACGCCTGCAGCTAGTTATTGTGCACCTCACGCTCATCCTGCGAGCGGCAGAGCAATAAAACATGATCACAGAGGTCACAATGGATCTGTCAGACCCCACTGGGAATTGTGACATCACAATAATACAGTTTATTATGCACCCCAGATAGACAGTATAATAACCTATGTGATATGTCAAGATATCTTATTAATGAAAATAAAATACCAGTTATACTAAGCAAATTTCCTAAATTTGCTTGTAACAGATAAGAGACCTGTAGATATAAACCCAAATGTACAATTAACCCTTTTAGGGCCTAGTTCCTAGGCCTTTTGTGTATCCATATGCTCTTGCGCTACCGTCCACATGATGGATATGGGGTGCACAATAAACTAGCCACTTCGGTGCCAAAATCTAATCACATACCCACCATGTTGGCGGTAGCCAAAAGATTACAGAGGCACATCTGAGAGGTAGACAGAAACTAAAGGTATGTGTAAGAACTAGAAACTAAAGGTAAGTGTAAGAACTAGAAACTAAAGGTAAGTGAAAGAACTAGAAACGTGGGAAGCGTAGTCTATAATACCCGTCTACCTACCTCTGATATCTTCGATGGTGATGTTGGTAAAATTATTTTTGCTGACGGACCAAGAGCCACCGTCAGTAGTTCCGAAGCTGTAGGTGAGGGAGTTACCGTCGTGCTTCAACTGCAGCTGCAGCGGAATGTGTCGAGTACCAACCACAACCTCGCTCACCTGCACGAAATCTCTGTCATTACACATGAAACCTGGTCACCACACACACTACACGAGACATATGTTACCGCACACAACACGGGACCTGTCACACTTATCACCACACACTGTCTTCAAGCAGGCACTGGACAGGCACCTAAAGTCGGTACCTGACCAGCCAGGCTGTGGTTCGTACGTTGGACTGTGTGCGGCCAGCAGTAACAGCCTGGTTGATCAGGCTCTGGTCCAACATGAGGCCTGGTCACAGCCCGGGCCGCGGGGGCGTTGACCCCTGGAATTCTCTCCAGGTAAACTCCAGGTAAACACACACTACACGAGACATCTGTTACCGCACACAACACGGGACCTGTAACACTTGTCACCACACACACTACACGAGACATCTGTTACCGCACACAACACGGGACTTGTCACACTTGTCACCACACACACTACACGAGACATCTGTTACCGCACACAACACGGGACCTGTAACACTTGTCACCACACACACTACACGAGACATCTGTTACCGCACACAACACGAAACTTGTCACAACTCACCACACATCATGAAAGGAGTTCAGTGCCACCACATACTACTATACGAAACCACTGTCATCACATTCAACACATGACTCCTGTCATCACAAAATACAACACGGAACCTGTCATCATGTAATACAATATATGACGTCTATCACCACACTACCTCAGTCACTACATTCACCACCACCACACTCGTCAAACCACCGCACTCACCCACTAGTACGTTCACAACAAAGTAACTAGTAATGAAACTAGTAGAGGAGTTTGATCTAACCAAAGCAATGGGACCGGACAGCATATCTCCATGAGTCTACCTGGAGGGCATTCCGGGAATCAACGCCCCCGCGACCCGGTTTATGACCAGACCTCATGGTGGATCAGGGCCTGATCAACAAGGCCGTTGCTGCTGGCCGCACGTAGTCCAACTTATGAACCACAGTGTTTTTAGCCATTCACTGCAGACGAGGAGCTGCTACAACATTGCTAGTGTAGTTCCTATATTGACATAGAAGATGCTCTTGAGCTGTATGTCAGTATCTCTGGCATTTATATTATTAAAGGTTTATAATATATTGTAAAAAGGCTGCAGTAAGTTATGTAAAGCATCAAGGATTTGTCAACAAAATTAGAACGGATTTAAAATGCCAGATCCTGTCTTACAAATTAACTAGAATTCTACAAGTTATATATAAAATATTGAAGCCCCTGAAGGGGGTACCTTTGATACCAATGGAAAGCTATTAAGGTGCTGTATGTCTCCTGCAGGTTTAGCGCTTCCCCTTAATAATATATAACAAAACAACAAAGACAAGGATGGGTATATTTCTTCTTTTTGAATTGCAAGAAAGCATTTGACCAGTACACCATCTCAAAACTAGAACAGGCAGAAACAAAGTGAAGGGTTCCAGTGGATGAGTCTTTGAAAAACAGAAGACAGAATAAAGACTATAAAGGGAAAAGACATCAAGAGAAGAGAACGAGTAAACTCCAGGTAAACTCCAGGTAAACTCCAGGTAAACTCCAGTAGGGTCCCACGAGAAACTTGCTCCGCTACTGTTCCTAATATAAGTACATGAGGGCCCCGCTTATACAGCAGGTTAGCTTCTGGGCTACCGCTGTAAAGTAAAAATCGTTGCGAATGAATCATAGTCTTTTTTTCACTTTCAAATACATATAAAACCCTGATAACATGTTTACACTATCAGATATTAAATGAGTAATATAGCTAGGCCTATAAAATGTATATTCAGTACATACATTACTTACCTTCAAATATTTTTGTCCTTAGCTTATAGCGAGTGGTGAATATGTTTATTGTAGGAAGTCTGAATAAATGCAGAATGGGTATAATTGAAAACTGCTGCATTAGCGAAACACTGTAAAGCGAAGCACTGTAAAGTGGGGCCCTCCTGTAAATGATCAGTCAGAAGTCATGTGTTTGTCTATATTTATTGACGATGTAAAATTAGCAGGGCGGATAAGAACAAGCGAGAACAGAGGGAGAACCTGCATACACAAATCAGTGAGCACCCTTCACACTACCACACTCACATCCCATACTCACCCTTCCATTATAATCTGCTCGTATGAGAGAGCTGGAGAACTCTTCCAGTGTGATATCAAACATCTTCAAGCTGTCTTCATCAATATCCATGGTTTTTGTGGTGTTAAAGGTGTCAGACAGAGCTATAGTGAGGTTGACACTGACGAAACGGGACCTCACACCCACCTTCAACCACCCAGCAGACACCAGCAGCAGCAGGCAGGGCAGGAACACTTGATTTAAAGGCAGCTTTCTTCCAATGAGGGAAAAAAGTTTTATGTAAATGTGTTAGCCAGCTCTTATCATCCCAGTGCCACTCTGTGAGAAATGTCAAGTTCCATTTTTAGTTTCCCATATACAATTAGACTGTCGTCACGACACTCTTACTTTCTGGCCTACGGCCCCACCTTTACACAGACTCCCTCTGACTTTATGTTAGCAACAGCTTTATTACACCGACTTTGACAGACAGGTCAAGTAAGTTATTATATAATACATTTCATAAATTATAGTAAGGTCAGGTTAGGATGTTAGTTTAGTTTTAGTGCTAATTAAAAATATGCATATCAAAAGTTTGCATTATTATATTATTATAATTCACAATGTTTTTTTATATTTTCGCTATTTTTTTTCCATATCTTTCTCCTTCACTTTCTTGATACTAAAGAAACAATCCGTCAAGGGAGATTCCATAATGCCTCATGAGAAGCTCTTAATCTAAGGAATTGAACCTGTGTTTCCCTTCCTTGGATTGAACCTGAATGCTTCCCATTTCCCTCAGGCCCTGTATGACCCCCTACGGGTTTAACGCTCCCCATGGATGTAGTAGTAATAATAAAAAAAATAGTATTTTCTGGAAAAAAAACCTGTTGGCAGTCCAGTCAATAACAGTAAGTAGACAGCTGCTGTTCAAAATTCTGTCTGAAACTAACACATCCTCACACATAATTCATGACACATTATTAATAATCATGGGTCCACAACTTACCGGGATGTTGTAGAATGAACCATTATGAATCCAGTTTTCAAAATTCTAATGCCCTTATTTTAATTTTCAGTGCCACACATATATAATCCATTGCCTTATGAACTACGGAGACTTAGCAACACATCGACCGAAACCAATATAAGGAAAGTTCTTGGGACAATTTTGTGAGAGTATCGTAGGCGCACATGCCCCGCGTTCTTCACCATGGGGCCACGGAACTTGTACAGGAAAAATAGTTTTAAATTCATATATTAGGTTGTTCCCAAATTGTAATAACTTTAATTATTCAATAGCATACTAATTCATAAAATAACGAAGCTATATTCTATATTATCAGAAAAGACTAAACTATTGAGCTTCAACTATTGGTGTCCTCTGGCGTTGTGGATGACGTTGCTAGCCCCAGGACAGGTCTGCCACGCTCTTTAGCCACAATATTAGTAGTTACTGTATAGTAAGAGTAATAGATGGCTCTCCTCTCCCAAAACCTCTTCAAAATTTTTCAAAACTTCAGTACAAGTGTAATGAGTAAATACAATTATAGTCTCCTCAAACATTTAAAATTACGGTCCTTGTATTTCGTCTGCACCTCGACAATCTTTAACTATTTTTGACCTGATATCCTCATTACTGTCTCTACATCTGCTGGATCTGATTACTGTCTCTACATCTGCTGGATCTCATTACTGTCTCTACATCTGCTGGATCTCATTACTGTCTCTACATCTGCTGGATCTCATTACTGTCTCTACATCTGCTGGATCTCATTACTGTCTCTACATCTGCTGGATCTCATTACTGTCTCTACATCTGCTGGATCAAGTAGCATTTATTCACACAGTTTAAAGAAGTTCCAATTTTGCTTGAATTTAACCAATATAAATGTCGCACTCATTTTATTGGGTTAATCTAGGCTAGTAAACATAATGTACATTTCATGTATCTAACATCTGTGTGCCCTCAAGAACAATATAAACAAAGAAATTTTGTTTTATGTACGAAAAACTTAAATATTTACTTACATGGCTTTAGAACTCAAGTGGAATGCTTGGTGACATCATTGTCTTGTTTGGGAAGCCCATCCTGCGTCATGGATGTATTAAGTAAATAATTTTATTTATTTAATTTTATTATAAGTGCTAAACCCATGTGGGTCATTCAGCGCAAGACGTGGTGGAGGCTTGATCCTCCGTCTGCTGAGCGCAATACAGACGAGCTTCCTACCCTCCTAAATGTCATATAAGTCAGGCTAGCCATGATTGTGGAATGACCCCTGTGTCCATGCTCCTCCATAGAATAGTTAATGCACTTAAAAGGGGTTTCTTACAGTTCTTGATGAACACAGAGTCTGGGCCTGGGGCAGAGTGCATGGGCATGTCATTTATTGTTTTTTCAAAGTCCTGTGGTGTTAGGATTATATCAGAAATTCTTGAATTGACCAAATTTTGAGTCTCGGTCATAAAAATTGCATTTAGATTGCCGACCCTTAGTCTGATTAACAGCTCACTAACGGCGCTGTTAGTGAGATACTGGGACTTCAGTATCCCACTAACAAAAACTCAGCTGCATTATTTCAGGAATACAAAATTGAAACTAAAGAAATGCAACTTAGGACTGCCCAGGGTGTTGTCAGAAGGCAGACACAGGTATTATTCCTTTCTAGTGATGTAAGTGTTCAGTGAGATCTGAAAAAAAAACTTTTGTGACCTCTGCAATCCTGTATTTTTACAATAGTTTAATATCTTTACTGTGCACCCTATACCCATCCTGTGGGAGGTATTAAAAATATTACAGAGGCACATAATGGGACCTGAATTGGGTTATAAAAAAATATTACAAATATATAACCTTATATTTTAGCAAAGTATGTTTGTAAAAAAAATTAATTGGTTATGTGTTATTTGCGGTGCACATAGTTAGGGCATTTTTCCAGAATGGTTGGTAATCTGCCACTGTGGATTAAATACTTCGACATTTCTGAGTGAATTGTCTCTGAATTCATTAATTTTAGCACATTCCAGAACGCAATGACGCAAATGTGACAATTGTCCATCTGGCAAAGTTTACATTTAGTTTGGTCTTCATCATCTTATGGTGGTGATTTAACCTGCCAGAGATATATTGGTAACCCAGCCGGAGCCGGACGATAGTGATATCCAAGAGTCTCCTTATTTTGTTGGATGCACCGTAGAGCATAGACATGTGGCTCCTGCATGACTGAATGATGATAGGTGGACTGACAAGTGTCAGTCTCCCTCAGCTACACATAAATGAAGCTCACTCGAACTCCGGTACGGCTGGAAAACATTAGGGCGTGTTTCCTTAAGATACCTGTTGTCCATGTTCACCCATCAGTAAAATGGGCACCTGGGTGTTAGTGGACAAAACTGACCTAATGTGCCCGAAATGTTCAGCATAACAAGCGGCTTTCTATATAGTAGTATGTCAGTGATGTCAACTAGGCCTGTATACCTTGTACATGTACTTGTAGAAATAAATATTATTATTATTATTATTATTATTATTAGCTACGGGACACGATAGAACTTCTGCTACTAAACTCGGGTGGGGGTGTGGGCATCTTGCTCTGCTGGCGCTTGGCAAGGGGGTCCACCGGGTCTAATTAAAAACTTCAAGTTTCTATCTCTAATTTACAAAGGAATTTTTGTTCCTCCTTCTTTCATCGCCCATCCATATGCTCTTGCGCTACCGTCCACAGGATGGATATGGGGTGCACAATAAACTAGCCACTTCGGTGGCAAAATCTAATCTAATCCCATCTTTGGGCAACAAATCTTCCCTGAACATCGGGAAGTCGGACTCGATACTACGTAAACTGTCAGTGGCCTTTATAAACCCAACTAACAATAACAAACCACACGCCAGCCTTCGTTGGGTGTGAACGTTTCTCTCTCGCCTGATTATCAGTGACAAATTTCCCCCGTTCTCTCTGGGACGCTTGTCCTCTTCCATTTTGCCCGCTGGGCAGTCTACAGGAGGGGCATCTGTTCATCGTCTTACTTTTAGCCAGCTCCATTTTTTCCGCTCTGCGGATAATTCTTTATCGGTCTTTCGTGGGAAGCCGGTTACTGAACTCAGGTTGGGGTGTGGGCGTCCCACTCTGCTGAGGTTTGGCAAGGGGGTCCACCGGATCTAATTGGAAACTTCAAGGTTTTATCTCTATTTACAAAGGAACTTTCGTTCTTTTTCTCTCATCGCTCATTGATTATGCTGCTCCCATGTAGAAATTAGCTAGAGAAAGTTCTCTCCGACCCTTGGAGTTAATGCAAAATGAAGCTCTCAGAATTATTCTTGGCTGTCCCAAATCTACAAAGGTTCTTAATATGAGGAAGGAGCTTGGTATTACTAGTATCAGTGATAGGATTGTTGAGATTAACACTGTACTCGGTATTAGAATGTTAAGAAATGAACCAGACACTGTCACAATGAATTTTACTAAATGTCTAGAAGTAAATACTCACAGATCTAAATGGATTGTGAAAACATGCAATTACATTAAGTTTTATAACCTGCATGAATTGTATCACTGTAAACAACAAGAGCATTTCACCCCTCCATGGAAGATGTGTTCATTTAATATCACATACCTGCAAGTCCCTCCCAATAAGCTCATTGCTAGTAATCTTTTCCTTAAATCTCTTGTTAAAGCAACTGCTCAAGAAGAAATTTCTCGCCTAGCTGGTAGTAATAAGTTATCACAAGTTATATACACTGATGGATCTAAACAGGAGTCTTCTGGCAGGGCTGCATCTGCTCTGGTTGCCACCTCCCTAGTTAAGAACAATAATAAATTTGTTGAACTAGGCATAAGAATTAACAACTAGGATCCTACACTACAAACTGAATTGTTTGCAATCCTAATGGCGCTAAAGCTAACTTATGACACTGAGCTTGACTCTATCATCATTACTGATTCTATGTCATCACTGAAGGCTCTTGACTCATATAATGACTCTAACAGCATACTCATTGGAGAAGCCAGGTATAGATACTCAAAAATCCGGGACAAAGGAATTAATGTCCAATTGCTATGGATCCCATCACACATTGGATTACTCCTTCATGATAAAGTTGATATGTTAGCCAAGAAGAGCACCCAGAAGGATAATGTAGAATATAACTTTGGTATATCTGTGTCTAGCATTAGGAATAATATTAGGAGAGAAGTAAATAATAAAAATTATTAATATAGGAATGCAGTTAGAAGCCTGAGTAGATCTATAACCCACTACAATAACATGAACGTAGATGTTTATGGAGCAAATTGCAATGTGAACAGAATGACTGATGTTGTAGTGGCCAGGCTTAAGCTTGGCTACAAGTACTTCTGGCAGTTTGGGAGACACACAGATGATGATCAAACTAAATACAAATTATGTGATCAGGCATATGGTCACTGTCTTGAACACTATGTGCTTAATTGTCCACTTATTGAAGAATACAGAGATAGACAGTATAATAACCTATGTGACATGTCAAGATATCTTATTAATGAAAATAAGATACCAGATATACTAAGCAAATTTCCTAAATTTGCTTGTAATAGATAAGTGAACTGTAGATATGTAGATATAAATCCATATGTACACCTGTTAACCTTTTGGGGGCCTAGTTCCTAGGCCTTTTGTGTATCCATATGCTCTTGCGCTACCGTCCACAGGATGGATATGGGGTGCACAATAAACTAGCCACTTCGGTGGCAAAATTTAAAATCTCTCATCGGTCAGTCTTGGGCAACAAATCCTCGTGCCGTCGAGAAGTCGGGCTCGATACGGCGTAAGCTGTCAGTGGCCCTGATAAACCCAACAAAGAGAGAACACGTTAGAGAAGACGCAAGTGTTTAGAAGCTGCACAAACCTACAAGAAATTGCACGTATCCTAAAGAAAACTCATATATCCCGAAGAAGCTGATGGTATTCTAAAAAAGAATAATGCTGTTGAAAACCAGTCGATTTTTTCTTCGAACTGGGAGTCCTAATGTTCCCACTAGCAATGTAAATCGGTATTTAAGAACACATTGTGCAAGTTTACATCCGAGAGGATATACGAATTATGATGGCAGATACAGTGAAAGAAAGTGTGAAGTCCAGCATCCTAAAAGGAGTCCTATGGTGCATAAGGACTCACGATCCATAGATAGCGTTGACAGTGTTGTCCTGAAATATACGAATATGATCAATGAATTACGTAATGTTGAGCCGAGCAGTAGCAAAGTACATTTAACCAATTTTGGTAATATTCGCTTTGATAATGAGAATGTGCCGGAAGTACATGGCCAATATGACAGTATTTATGGCCCCGTAATGCCCGTAGGATTACAGGAAATGTTATCAAGTACAGATGGTAAGAAAAGTCAAGCTGAAGATGGAACTAATGCTACAGAAAATAATCCTGATTATGAAGATATACCATTTGTTTCCAATTTATCTGTTCCCTTATTGCAGCAGTCAGGAGAACATGCAAGACATAATAAAGAAGAAGTAAAACAAGATACAGAAACACTAACTGGAACTAGTAAAGCAATGGAAGAAAATTGTACTGATTTTAATTTTGTGGATGAACTGTACTTTGGAGCAGCCGTTAAAAATTATTCCAAAAGTGATGATTCTTTGAGTACAGAAATTAATATTGCACCAGCAAATGATAAAACTGATACTGCAAGTCTTAATTATATAGATGAATGTGTGTTTGGTGATTCTGTATCAAGATTTGATGAACACTATTCCTCTAGTGTAAATGAACATACTCAACAACTTGCACCAGACAATAATGATGATCAACATCAGGAAAGTGAAACAGAACAACAGGACATGGATAATCTCAATTACATTGATGAACATTTTTTTAAGGATTCACTGCAGACCTTATCACAGGAAAATTCCTTAATCAGTAACAAAATACAAAGTACAGAGATGAAAGAAGATGCAAAAGCGTTGGCTAAGAAAGATAATAAAAATGTTATTCTTGATTCCACTGCAACTGTGAATTTGGAAAATAATATTGAATATGCAAATCTAACATATTTAACACAAACGCAAAAGGAAAATGAAGTATTGCATAAATTATATACCAAGCAAAGTGATAAAGTAAAGCCTAAGGTTCAGAATATAGAAGTTCCACCAAAATCAGCTTTTGATTATATTGTTAAAATGAGAAAAGACTTGCATAAAAAGGAACATGGTATCCATACAGACAGTGTGGGTTCAAATAAGAGCTATAAAAAAATTTTGAGTCTATTGAGTGTGAAATCAAAGGAAAATTTTACTAAATTTGAGGTTCTTAAAATGCTGAAAAATAGTGTGATATATGATAAGTGTAAGTTTTAATATTTGTTAACTGTTTTGTCTGGAATTATAAAAAATTACTAAAAGCATGTATCATGAAATTTAATACAGTACCTTAAATTTAATACAGCACTTTAAATTTTTCCTTTATACTACTAATCAAATGTAAAACTGCAGTATATATTATAGTAATAAGTTATTTTATTCCTTTTATTTTTCAGATGATATTGTTGGCTTATACAAACCATATGGAATAGCTATGCACAAAGGAACTAGTGGTCATCAACATATTCTTTTAGATTACCTTCCTGACTTAGCAAGATATTTAAATGCAGATGAACTGTACCCAGTACACAGGCTTGACTCTAACACCACAGGTATATATTTTAATGGTTATTTAATTATTCTTGGATGACAGACTGACCTGTTTACACGATCTCTGTAATTAGTGTTTATGTTTATTATATATGTATGTGTATAATTACTAATCAGGATGATTCTCTAAATGTGATATCCATAAACCCTTTTGTTTATACAGTGGACCCCCGGTTAACGAACACCCCGGAAATCGTACAATTATGTAAGTATAATATTGTAAGTGCTTGTGGAAGTGTATTTTTGGGGGTCTGAAATAGACTAACCTACGTGACATTATTTCTTAAGGAAGTAAATTCGTTCGGTATTGGCACTTGAGCAGGCTTCTGGGATGAAGTTTTTTCGTTAACCGGGGGTCCACTGTATTTTAAAATTGAGCGAGATTTTTCTAATACATACAGTGGTACCTCAGGCTACGAGCTTAATTCATTCCAGAAGGCTGTTCGAGTGCCGATACCGAACGAATTTGTTCCCATGAGGAATAATGTAAATTAGATTAATCCGTTTCAGACCCCCCAAAAATACACGTACATAATTGTTCGAGTTGGGAGCTGTTCATATACTGAGGTACCACTGTACTTTTGTTGAGTATACATCCTATATGATTATTTTTTAGTTTGGAAATGTAAAATGAAACTATAATGATCATGTATCACAATATTGAGGAAAACATTTGAATAATGACTAATGGGATGTATTACATAAATAGTAACATTTGTTAGAATACAGTGGTACCTTGACTTACGAGTGCCCCAACTTCCGAGTTTTTTGAGTTATGAGCTGTCGCTCGGTCTATTTTTTGCTTTGAGTTGCAAGCCAGAATCAGAATTACGAGCGAGCTTCAGATACGCCGCCACTAATTGGCGGCGTATCTGAAGTCAAATCCAACTCTGTACACAGAGGAATGTCAGGTACTTCGTCCCATCCCACATGCTCTTCCAAGACATAACTGGAAGGATAATACTCCCACACTAATCCCAGATTGTAGTGAGGCACCTCGTCCCTTGTTTGGTTCTCTTATAAATCCAGGGAAGAGGTAACCTCCATTTCAACACTCAGAGTTTTTCCAGAAACATTAATTAAGGTGGGTGGAGTAGTAATGGTGGTCGGTGGAGTAGTCATGGTGGTGGGTGGAGTACTGATAGTGGTGGGTGGAGTAGTGATGGTGGTGGGTGGAGTAGTGAAGGTAGTGGGTGGAGTATACAATATTTCTTATTTATAAATACAGTGGACCCCCGGTGTTCATGATGCTCCAAACTCGAACAATTACATATGTAAGTTTATTTTTGTAAGTGTATTTTTGGAGGTCTAAAAGGACTAGTCTAATTTACATTATTCCTTATGGGAATAAATTTGTTTGGTAATGGCACTTAAACAGCATTCTGGAACAAAAAAAATCACGAACACCGGGGGTCCACTGTACATTTTTCTTATTTAAAAACCTGTAACAAAAAAATTAGGGTAGTTTTTTTGGGGCTGGAACGGATTAGTGCCATTTCAATTAATTGCAATGAGGAAAATTGATTTGATATACGAGCAAATTGAGTTACGAGCTCGGTCACAGAACGAATTAAACTCGTAAGTCAAGGTACCACTGTATATTCTTCTTAGTCTTAACATTCTACTATTCTTTTATTCATGCTTTTGTGAGTCATATTCATATTTTTTTTTTATGTTGAGAAATCTATCATTAACTTGTTTAAATTAGTGCCTTTTTTCACATTTTTTTAGCAGTATCCTGCCATCACTTAAGTTTAGTAATTTCCTGCTGTTCCAGGAGTGTTACTGATGGCACGCACACCTTCCATGGCTGATATTCTAAAAAAAATGTTTAAGGAATGTCAGCTCAAAAAGACTTATTGGGCTATCACGAAAGGCATTCCCAATCCACTTCAAGGTAAATAGCTAAGAGTATGACTAGCGAATATTAAGAGAGTCTTGCAGATCTTAAAGCATTAAATATAATTTTAAGATCACCTGAACATTTGCGTTTTCCTGAAGATTTGTCACTCAAAATTATTTCTGGATATTAATTGCTTTCCCAGTTAATCTAATCATAAGATTAACCACCATAGATGACACCTAACTCCAACCTACTTCCTGTCCTTGCCACTCACCTTACTATTGTATAATATCCTGGCACCTAGACACCTTGTGTGACTTGCTGGAGCTCTATAATAAAAGTTTGCTCTGCACCAAGTGTCTTTCTACTTACCCCAACACTACCTGGGAAGGAAGAGATAGGGAGTAACAGATGTTTAGTTATTTTATAATCTGAATATAAGATTATTAAGCTCTTTTATAAATGATGTGTTTTGTTTTCTTGGCTTGAATATGGTGAAATGAAAGGCATTTAATTTTGCTGAGTGCTTATAATGTTATAGCTTGCTTACTAAGGCTTACTGAGGGTACTTTGAAAAGCTTCATCTAGATTTTGAAGCATAATTAGAAGTTTTGAAGAAAGAGTTGCAGCCTCTCTGTGTGTATAATAAGAAACTAATATGCACACATATACTCTTAGAAGAAATGGAAGGATAAGTGTAGTAATGAGTGGAAAGTAGCAGGCAGTGAATGAATGTTATACATACACTGTTTTTTCTTTTTTCTAAATGTTACAGTATTCCTAAACAAATTGTTATTGCAGGTGTGATTGACATTCCAGTAGCAGATGGTCTGATTGAAGGAAAACATCGCATGGTCCTGTCACCAGACATAAAAGGAATGAAAGGTCCTACAAGTAACAGCCATTTGGCTGTCACTTCTTTTAAAGTAAGTAAAAAACAAAAAGAAAAGCATGTCACCTAAGGCAGCTGATAGTCATAATTTCTTTTTATTTTAAGCAACTTGTAGGTGGTAGTGATACCACTTGAGCACATTTCTGGCAAAATAACTGTTACAAAAAGAGTACATTTCTGGCAAGATGGCTGTTATAAAAAATTATTTTTATGAATATACAATATTTGTGAATACATCTTTTTACTAGAACAAAGGTGTGTAAAGGTAGAAAGTTGAAAGTGAACATAGATATGAGTAAGGTGATGAGGGTATCAAACGATTTAGATAAAAATTGGATATCACATTGTAGAGAAGGAGTATGGAAGAAGTGAATGTGTTCAGATATTTGGGAATTGACTTGTCAGCGGATGGGTTTATGAAGGATGGGGTTAACCATAGAATTGATGAAGGAAAAAAGGTGAGTGGTGCATTGAGGTATCTGTGGAGACAAGAAACATTATCCATGGAGGCAAAGAAGGGAATATACGAGAGTATAGTGGTACCAACACTCTTATATGGGTGTGAAGCATGGGTTGTAAATGCTGCAACGAGGAGGCAGCTGGAGGCATTGGAAATGTCATGTCTAAGGGCAGTGTGTGGTATAAATATTATGCAGAGAATTCGTAGTTTGGAAATTAGGAGGTGTGGAGTTACTAAAAGACAACCCCTCTTCAGAGGGCTGAAGAGGGGTTGTTGAGGGGGTTTGGTCATTTAGAGAGAATGGAACAAAGTAGAATGACTTGGAGAGCGTATAAATCTGTAGGGGAAGGAAGGCGGGGTAAGGGTCGTCCTCGAAAAGATTGGAGGGGGTAAAGGAGGTTTTGTGGGCGAGAGGCTTGGACTTCCAGCAAGCGTGCATGAGTGTGTTAGATAGGAGTGAATGGAGATGAATGGTTTTTGAGACTTGAAGAGCTGTTGGAGTGTGAACAGGGTAATATTTTGTGAAGGGATTCAGGGAAACCAGTTAGCCAGACTTGAGTCCTGGAAATAGGAAGTACAATGCCTTCACTTTAAAGGAGGGGTTTGGGATATTAGCAGTTTGGAGAGACATCTAAACTGTTGTATCTGAGTGCCTCTGCAAAGACACTCCCTTACCTGTGAATCCTCACCCACATACAGTGGTACCCCGACTTACGATGGTCCCCAAACTCACCCTTTTATGTAAGTTTATTTTTTTAAATGCTTTTGTAAGTGTAATTTTGGGGGTCTAAAAGGACTAGTCTATTTTACATCATTCCTTATGGGGATAAATTCGTTTGGTAATGGCACTTGAACAGCATTCTGGAATGAAAAAATATCGTAAGTCGGGGTACCACTGTATCTTTCTTGATAGTTGCAACAAAACTCATAGCCATAATACTAGACATAAAAATCTCTATGATATTCCCCACGTCCAGCTTAATCTTTATAAAAACTCAATGTGCATAAGAGGACCTAAAATCTGGAAAACTCTACCTGAAAACTCTAGTCTCTCTGTCTGCCAGCTGCTTCAAAGCTACTGTTAAAACACACCTCCTTTCCCTAAAGTGATCCTAACAACAACTCATTATGCTGAACAATTCTTTCAACCTGTATTGTCCCTGTCCTTGTCTATCATTCCTTCAACTCGTGTATCACTAATTATAATTTTTTTATTGAATTACTAAATACCTCCAATATAATAAAAACATAATTTAGTTTTAAAGCTGCTTGAATGCTTTGCATAATAAGGGGCTTTCTTAAGACTTAGTATTTATATTTGTCAATCACCTTAATTGTATAGTATACTGTACTCCACTTTACAAAAATAAGGCTAGTTACCCATGCACTTTTACCCATCCCACACACCAGTGCCCATCTGACCATACGCTCCATTGCCACACAAGACACAACAGGTGAAGGGAACATGAGACAGGAGCAACAGCATTCACACACAGGCCACTCTCACCCCTTCACTCAAAACTTCACTCCTTCACCCAGTAAGCTGTCCTCATTCACTAGCTCACATGCTCCCACCCAATAGCCTGAAAGGCAATAAACTTGCCCTGAGGCTCACTGTGAGACAGAGGAAAAAGAACACAGCTCATGCCACATTTTCCACTTCATGTGCTCTACTGTGTAAACCAATTTTTTACAGTGTGTTCTCCGAAAATATGCAGCAATTTTGCAACCATGTTGTAGCAAAAACATGTTAATAGGTAGCGTGTTATCCAATGGCCAACTGCACCTGTAATAATATAAAGCTTCCATCTTTCACAGGTATTGGCAAGCAGCAACAGTGCAGCATTTGTTGAGTTGTCACCAATGACTGGGGTAAAGCATCAGCTGCGTGTACATCTTGGCTTTGGAATGTCTTGCCCTATTTTAGGCGATCACAAATACTCACACATGAAAAAGTTGGCTCCACAGGTGAGTGTCTTCTATAAGTTGTCTGCATGAAGTTTCCAAAATAATTAAAAATGTGTGTCTGTCTCTTTGTAACTAGCTATTTACTTGACCCTTCTCTCATTTTCTAATTTTTATTACAGTATTTAGTTCAATGATGTTTATAAAGGGATAATGTGTAAGTAAACTGTTCTGTTGTATTTTCAATAATTTTATTCATTTTATTATCTCTCCCAACTGTATCAGCTAGATGGGCTGTATCATTCCTTAATTAACATAGTATATGGCTTGTTATTATGTGTTTTGTAGCACTGTACACTGTAGTTTTCCACTAGCACCATAATACAAATTGCTTTCCCTTCTCTACATCAAAAGTGACAAAATGTTATAAATGTGTGCTTTCTTGTTTCAACAATTTTTTATTATATTTTTTGAAGCTCCGTCGCCCAAATTTCGTACATGGAAGTAATAACAATAATGTTAATAATTTATTTCATCAAGATGCATAATTTTTACAAAATTGGATGACATTTAACAGTACACTTGGAAAGTCCTTGGTTATACAGAGCATCTTGGGCAAACATAAACCTAACATAAAACTAATAAAACATAATAAACATCATACAAATATGTATACAAAGTATTAAAGATATATAGACATAGAATAAAAAGTAGTAATTCTAATGAATATAATAAACATGAAAGTAGATATATAATGAAGCGTGGTACATGACAGTAAGAAAAATTAATTGTTTTCACGTACAATTTTTTTATACAGTTGACGTTTGATACAAAAATTTAAAAACTACATACCTGTAATGATGTTAATAGCCACTCATCACCTTTTTTATCAGTGCTCAAAGTCAGGCTTTATATGCGCTTACATGCTACTATTACTTCTACCAGAGATATGATCATTTTGGCCATAGTCACAAAGAACCTCCCTTCAATATGTGTATCATGTGGTGGCAATTTCAGGAAGATTAGCACCGGAAACCTAGTGCATCAGTTGCAGAGAGGGATATGCAGCCTCTTAACAAAAATTAATGTACATATTTTGACAGGAATCAGTTTTGCTGAAGCATAAGTTAGTTTTTATTTGTCTTTATTATACCTGGAATTTCTTATGCATGCATTCTCCACAGGACATGTATAATACAATATTTGTTTGCATTTTTATGGGCAGTATATATTGAAGGTAGTAGGTTGGTAGACAGCAACCACCCAGGGAGGTACTACCGTCCTGCCAGGTGACTGTGAAACAGAAACCTGAAACTGTTTTACATGATGGTAGGATTGCTGGTGTCTTTTTTCTGTCTCATAAACACGCTGGATAACAGGTATATCTAGCTACTTCTACTTACACTTTAGGTCACACTACACTGGCATACACATGCATATACAGTGGTACCTCGACTTACGATATTTTTTCATTCCAGAATGCTGTTCAAGTGCCATTACCAAACGAATTTATCTCCTTAAGAAATGATGTAAAATAGACTAGTCCGTTTAGACCCCCAAAATTACACTTACAAAAGCATTTAAAAAAATAAACTTACATAAAAGGGTGTGTTTGGGGACCATCGTAAGTCGAGGTACCACTGTATATACATACACACATCTAGGTTTTTCTTCTTTTTCTTAATAGCTCTTGTTCTTTTTATTTTCTCTATTGTCCATGGGGAAGTGGAAAAGAATCTCTCCTCCGTAAGCAATGCGTGTCGTAAGAGGCGACTAAAATGCCGGGAGCAAGGGGCTAGTAACTCCTTCTCCTGTATATATTACTAAATGTAAAAGGAGAAACTTTCGTTTTTCCTTTTTGGCCACCCCGCTTCGGTGGGAAACAGCCGACGTGTTGAAAGAAAGAAAGATCTAGGTTTTTCTTCTTTTTCTTAATAGCTCTTGTTCTTTTTATTTTCTCTATTGTCCATGGGGAAGTGGAAAAGAATCTCTCCTCCGTAAGCAATGCGTGTCGTATGAGGCGACTAAGATGCCGGGAGCAATGGGCTAGTAACCCCTTCTCCTGTACAAATCTACTAAAAAAGAGAAGAAGAAAAACTTTATAAAACTGGGTTGTCTGAATGTGCGTGGATGTAGTGCGAATGATAAGAAAGAGATGATTGCCGATGTTATGAATGAAAAGAAGTTGGATGTCCTGGCCCTAAGCGAAACAAAGCTGAAGGGGGTAGGCGAGTTTCAGTGGGGAGAAATAAATGGGATTAAGTCAGGAGTATCTGAGAGAGTTAGAGCTAAGGAAGGGGTAGCAATAATGTTGAAGGATCAGTTATGGAAGGAAAAGAGGGAATATGAATGTGTAAATTCAAGGATTATGTGGATTAAAATAAGGGTCGGATGCAAAAGTGGGTCATAATAAGCGTGTATGCACCTGGAGAAGAGAGGAGTGTAGAGAGAGAGAGATTTTGGGAGATGTTAAGCGAATGTATAGGAACTTTTGAACCAAATGAGAGAGTAATTGTGGTAGGGGACCTAAATGCTAAAGTGGGAGAAACATGCAGAGAGGGTGTAGTAGGTAAGTTTGGGGTGCCAGGTGTAAATGATAATGGGAGCCCTTTGATTGAACTTTGTATAGAAAGGGGTTTAGTTATAGGTAATACATATGTTAAGAAAAAGAGGATAAATAAGTATACAAGATATGATGTAGGGCGTAATGACAGTAGTTTGTTGGACTATGTATTGGTAGATAAAAGACTGTTGAGTAGACTTCAGGATGTACATGTTTATAGAGGGGCCACAGATATATCAGATCACTTTTTAGTTATAGCTACAGTGGGAGTAAAAGGTAGATGGGATACAAGGAAAATAGAAGCAGTAAGTAAGAGAGAGGTGAAGGTTTATAAACTAAAAGAGGAGGCAGTTAGGGTTAGATATAAACAACTATTGGAGGATAGATGGGCTAGTGAGAGTGTAGGCAATGGGGGTCGAAGATGTATGGGGTAGATTTAAAAATGTAGTGTTAGAGTGTTCAGCAGAAGTTTGTGGTTACAGGCGAGTGGGTGCGGGAGGGAAGAGGAGCGATTGGTGAAATGATGATGTAAAGAGAGTAGTAAGGGAGAAAAAGTTAGCATATGAGAGGTTTTTACAAAGTAGAAGTGATGCAAGGAGGGAAGAGTATATGGAGAGAAAAAGAGAGGTTAAAAGAGTGGTGAAGCAATGTAAAAAGAGAGCAGATGAGAGAGTGGGTGAGATGTTATCAGCAAATTTTGTTGAAAATAAGAAAAAGTTTTGGAATGAGATTAATAAGTAGAGGAAGCCTAGAGAACAAATGGATTTGACAGTTAAAAATAGGAGAGGAGAGTTATTAAATGGAGAGTTAGAGGTATCGGGAAGATGGAGAGAATATTTTGAGGAGTTGTTAAATGTTGATGAAGACAGGGAAGCTGTGATTTCGTGTGTAGGGCAAGGAGGAATAACATCTTGTAGGAGTGTGGAAGAGCCAGTTGTGGGTGTAGGGGAAGTTCGTGAGGCAGTGGGTAGAATGAAAGGGGGTAAGGCAGCTGGGATTGATGGGATAAAGATAGAAATGTTAAAAGCAGGTGGGGATATAGTTTTGGAGTGGTTGGTGCTATTATTTAATAAATGTATGGAAGAGGGTAAGGTACCTAGGGATTGGCAGAGAGCGTGTATTGTTCCTTTGTATAAAGGCAAAGGGGACAAAAGAGAGTGCAAAAATTATAGGGGAATAAGTCTGTTGAGTGTACGTGGTAAAGTGTATGGTAGAGTTATTATTGAAAGAATTAAGAGTAAGACAGAAAGCAGGATAGCAGATGAACATGGGGGCTTTAGGCAAGGTAGGGGTGTGTAGACCAAGTGTTTACAGTGAAACATATAGGTGAACAGTATTTGGATAAGGGTAAAGATGTTTTTGTGGCATTTATGGATTTGGAAAAGGCGTATGATAGGGTAGATAGGGGGGCAATGTGGCAGATGTTGCAGGTGTATGGAATAGGAGGAAGGTTACTGAAAGCAGTGAAGAGTTTTTATGAGGATAGTGAGGCTCAAGTTAGAGTGTGTAGGAGGGAAGGGGACTATTTCCCAGTAAAAGTGGGTCTTAGACAAGGATGTGTGATGTCACCGTGGTTGTTCAATATATTTATAGATGAGGTTGTAAGAGAAGTGAATGCGAGGGTCTTGGCAAGAGGTGTTGGGCTAAAAGATAAAGAAGCAAATACAAAGTGGGAGTTGTCACAGTTGCTTTTTGCTGATAACACTTTGCTTTTGGGAGATTCTGAAGAGAAGTTGCAGAGGTTGGTGGATGAATTTGGTAGGGTGTGTAAAAGAAGAAAATTGAAAGTGAATATAGGAAAGAGTAAGGTGATGAGGATAACAAAAAGAATAGGTGACGAAAGATTGGATATCAGATTGGAGGGAGAGAGTATGGAGGAGGTGAATGTATTCAGATATTTGGGAGTGGACATGTCGGCGGATGGGTCTATGAAGGATGAGGTGAATCATAGAATTGATGAGGGGAAAAGGGTGAGTGGAGCACTTCGGAGTCTGTGGAGACAAAGAACTTTGTCCATGGAAGTAAAGAGGGGAATGTATGAGAGTATAGTTATACCAACGCTCTTATATGGGTGTGAAGCATGAGTGATAAATGTTGCAACGAGGAGAAGGCTGGAGGCAGTGGAGATGTCATGTCTGAGGTCAATGTGTGGTGTGAATATAATGCAGAGAATTCGGAGTTTGGAAATTAGGAGGAGGTGCGGGATTACCAAACGATTGTCCAGAGAGCTGAGGAGGGGATGCTGAGGTGGTTTGGACATGTAGAGAGAATGGAACGAGACAGAGTGACTTCGAGAGTGTATAAATCTGTAGTGGAGGGAAGGCGGGTAGGGGTCGGCCTAGGAAAGGTTGGAGGGAGGGGTAAAGGAAGTTTTGTGTGCGAGGGCTTGGGTTTCCAGCAAGCATGTGTGAGCGTATTTGATAGGAGTGAATGGAGGCATATGGTTTTTAATACTTGACGTGCTGTTGGAGTGTGAGCAAAGTAACATTTATGAAGGGATTCAGGGAAACCGGCAGGCCGGACTTGAGTTCTGGAGATGGGAAGTACAGTGCCGGCACTCTGAAGGAGGGGTGTTAATGTTGCAGTTTTATAACTGTACTGTAAAGCACCCCTCTGGCAAGACAGTGATGGAGTGAATGATGATGAAAGTTTTTCTTTTTCAGGCCACCCTGCCTTGGTGGGAATCGGCCGATGTGTTAATAAAAAAAAAAATATTTTAGAACTATTGAGGAAGTGTTCTACTTCATAAGTTATAGCTGAGACTTGGCTCTTTTGAAATTTGTGTGTTTAATGGCATCCATGAGGTTATTAATTAAAGTATCAGTATGGATTCTAAAGAAATATTTCTTGCTTTTAATGGGATTTTTAAAAAGTCAGTGATAAAGAAAGTATGATAGTGGTCAGTTTTTCTATCTGATAAAATATATAGGTGTTTTTATGTTGATCCACATATGATCTAGTGGGTTTGGTGATCAAGGGTGTTTGGGGGTAAGAATACAGTACATACTACAGTGGACCCCCGGATTTCGTACTGCTCCCAACTCGAACAATTATGTAAGTGTATTTTTGTAAGTGTATTTTTGGGGGGTCTGAAACGGTCTAATCTAATTTACATTTGTCCTTATGGGAACAAATTCATTTGGTAACGGCACTCGAACAGCCTTCTGGAAAGAATTATTGACGAAATCTGGGGGTCCACTGTATTACAGAAGTTTGACACTTGGAGATCATTTAGTTAACAAAGAATAATGTTGAAATCTCCAGCAATTATTAATTTTTTTTAATTTAGTTCGTTGTTTATCATCATGTTTCCCAGGTTGTCACTGAAACTTTGCAAATTGGTGTTCAAGATTCTGCAGATCACTTCAATTGCTCTTAGATTATTAATACATATACATACATATACATACCCCGAGTTTCGGCCATAATTCATTCCAGAAGGCTGTTCAAGTGCCATTACCGAACGAATTTGTTCCCATAAGGAATAATGTAAAGTAGGTTAGTCCGTTTCAGACCCCAAAAATACACTTACAAAGCACTTACAATACAGTGGACCCCCGGAAATCAAACATTCTTCATTCCAGAATGCTGTTCAAGTGCTGTTACCGAACGAATTTATTCCCATAAGGAATAATGTAAATTAGATTAGTCCATTTCAGAACCCCCAAAAATGCACTTACAAAAGTACAGTGGTACCTCGACTTACGATGGTCCCCAAACTCACCCTTTTATGTAAGTTTATTTTTTTAAATGCTTTTGTAAGTGTAATTTTGGGGGTCTAAAAGGACTAGTCTATTTTACAACATTTCTTAAGGAGATAAATTCGTTTGGTAATGGCACTTGAACAGCATTCTGGAATGAAAAAATATCGTAAGTCGAGGTACCACTGTACTTACAATAATAAACTTACATAATAGGTCGAGTTGGGAGGCGTTTGATTTCTTTGGGTCCACTGTATTACACTTACATAATTGTTTGAGTTTTGAGGTGGTCGAAACTCGGGGGTCCACTGTATATTGTTTGTGGTAACGTGAACAAATACATACTATTTGCCTTATTCATCACTGATATTCATGCTATTCATACTGTTTCACCCAGATCTCTGTTATTATTGGTTTTCGTGTTTAATCCGTTCCAGAGGGATCGACTAAAACCAAAATCGACGAAAACTAAAACCATTTTCCCCATAAGAAATAATGGAAATTCAATTAATCTGTTCCAGAAACCCAGAAGTTTGGAAAAAAAAAATTTTGGGGGCTTAACCCTTAAACTGTCCACACGTAGATATACGTTTACGTGTGTACTGCTCCAAACGTAGATCTACGGTTTTTTTCAAATGCTTTTAACCTTGCCATGATAAGCCTGAGTTGCCTAGAGATTAGAGAATGGGTCTGTGCACTCAGTGTGTGCAGTATTACAAAATGTGAGAATGACAAACAAAATGCACTCTTCATTTTAAACAAAAAGAACAATTTATTTTTTTCTCAAAATATTCGGTCAGCTACGCACGTAAACGTATATCTACGTGTGGACAGTTTAAGGGTTAAAGATAGATTTACATGCACAAATGAATGAACTCAATGTGGCACTTACCTTTATTGAAGACTGATGTTGCTGGATGGAAGAGAGGGAGGAGGGGAGAGGGAAGAGACCCTATTTTTTGGAAGGGGAATCCCCCTCCATAAAAACTCTAGGTACCAAGTCCTCATCTGGGGTCACTTCCCTTCTTTGTCTTTTAATCCCACTAGGACCAGCTTGAGAGTCACTGCACACCTGTGGCACTAAATATCTGTCCAGAGAGCTCTGTGTCTGGCGTCTCTTTAAAATGTCCCTAAAATGGGAAAAGAGATTGTCATTGAACATGTTGATGAGACGGATTGCAACATCTTTGTCAGGGTGATGTTCCTCCACAAATGAATGCACCCTACTCCACATTCCACAAATCTCCTTAATCTCTGAAGAAGGCACCTTACATCTCTCTTCCTCCTCCATTGAAGCAATTTCCTGAGATCTGCTTTGATGGTGTTGCAGCTCAAGCTCTTGCAGCTCTTCAGTGGTTAGATCTTCATTGTGGTCCTCCACCAACTCTTCCACATCCTGTCCACTCACATCCAACCCCATGGAATTCCCCAATGCCACAATACTTTCCACAACTTCCATAGGCTCCTCTGGGTCAGCCCCAAACCCTTCAAAATTCATCTCTGGGACACAATCTGGCCACAACTTTCTCCAAGCAGAGTTCATTGTCCTGGAAGTCACTCCCTGCCAAGCTTTATCTATAAGGCTTATGCAGTGGAAGACATTGAAGTGATCCTTCCAGAACTCTTTTAGGGTCAATGCAAAGTCATTGGTCACATCAAAGCACCTTTGAAACATAGCTTTGGTGTACAGTTTTTTGAAGTTTGCAATGACCTGCTGGTCCATGGGCTGGATGAGAGGAGTGGTGTTAGGAGGCAAGAACTTCACTGTTACAAATTTGAAATCCTTAGACATTTGGTCTTCCAAGTCTTGAGGATGAGCAGGAGCATTGTCCATTACCAGGAGGCACTTGAGCCCCAATTTATTGTTCAATAGATATTTCTTCACACTGGGGCAAAACACTTGATTAAACCATTCCAGGAAAATTTCCTTAGTGACCCGTGTCTTAGGGTTAGACTTCCACATCACACACAGTTTACTCTTGTCAACACTGTATTTCTTGAACACTCTGGGAGTTTCAGAGTGATACACCAGTAAAGGCTTCACTTTGAAATCCCACTAGCATTACCACACAACATTAGAGTTAGCCTGTCTTTCATAGGCTTGTGTCCTGGCATTGCCTTTTCCTCCTGCATGATGTAGGTCCTCCTTGGCATTTTCTTCCAAAAGAGGCCTGTTTCGTCACAATTAAACACTTGTTGGGGTTTAAATTCTTCTGCCTCTACATATTCTTTAAAGTCACGCACAAATTTTTCAGCCCCTTGTTTATCTGAACTGGCACCCTCACCATGCCTTACAACACTGTGTATGCCACTTCGCTTCTTGAAGTTTTCGAACCAGCCTTTGCTGGCCTTAAATTCATCAACATCAACACTGGTTTCAGGCATTTTCTTGACAGGATCTGCATGCAACTGCCTTGCTTTTTCACATATGATGGATTGCACAACACTATCACCCACTAGCATGTTTTTGTTTATCCACACCAACAACAATTTCTCCATATTTTCCATTGTTTGTGATCTCTGTTTCGTTATCGTATTCACCCCTTTCGCAACATTAGCTTCCGTGATTTCTTTTCTCTTCGCCACAATGGAACCGATAGTTGATGGGGCCTTCTTGTATATCCTGGCGAGCTCGGCAATACGTACACCACTATCATATTTTTCTATTATTTCTTTCTTCAGTTTTAGAACTGGCACTAGGAGCTTTCTTTGGGCCCATGGTAGCTTATTTAGTAGTCACACACAATAATCAAGGGCCAAAAACAATGAATTGTTAATACGTAAATGTTTTGTATGAACTCCTGGGGTGATGTTCACTCAAGCATAAACAATGCTAGACTGCGTGACAATGTGCGTGGGAGGTACGTGGGTGGCGGTTTTGCGGCTTTGTATGTGCGCTGGGCACATGGGCAGGTTCCATACCATCAACGAAAACTAAGATAATCAAAGAAAACTGAGACAATATTTCCACGAAAAAAGTGCACGAAAACCAAAATCACCGAAAACTGAGACACACGAAAACCAAAGTTGACTGTAGTCTTCTGGTGACACCTGTCTATAGTTACTCCTCAAATTTTCTTTGACTGAAGCTTTTATTACTGTATCTTACGAGCTGTTATTGTTTTCCTTGCATTTCCATTACTTGGTACTATTCTTAAATACAGCCTCTCCTCACTTAGATGGTTGACACAAATCCACTGCCATAATAGTATGCTCCTCGCTTAGCGACGAATTCATTTACCGACGTGGTCTTAGGAACGGAACTCCGTCGTTAAGTGAGGAGAGGCTATACGTATTCAGAATATTTTTATCACTAAAACTAAATGCCTTGCTCTCATCTTGATTGATTTTTAAATTTAAGTGTAACTTCCATTCATCATATGTTATTACTTTTCAATCCTTTTCTTCCCTCCCCAGCGACTTCCTGGCGATATCTTGGACCATCTGAGGATACAGCAGAGTAGAGTTAGAGATTTGCCGATGTTCCTCCACTGTCGATCTGTACTGATACCTGAAATTGTGGATGGAAAAAATGTATTCATTGTGGCTAAACTTCCAGCATTTTTCAACAAAACTTTATCAATACTTGAATTGAACAAACACAAGAGTCATGTGAAGTTTACAGACTAAGAACTTAAGTAGACAGCTTTTATACTGCATTGTAAATTTGTAATTGTATATACTGTATACACTAGGGCCCCACTTATACGGCGGATTAGGTTCCATGCTACCGCCATAAAGTGGAACTCCTCTTTTTTTTTTCCCCCCACTTATAAATACACGTTAGCAATACAACTAGGGATTAAAAAATATATAAAAAGTAAAATACACAGTGCACTCATTACTTCTTCTTCTTTCAACATGTCGGCCGTTTCCCACCAAGGCAGGGTGGCCCAAAAGAAAAAACAAAAGTTTCTCCTTTTACATTTAGTAATATATTCAGGAGAAGGGGTTACTAGCCCCTTGCTCCCGGCATTTTAGTCGCCTCTTACGACACGCATGGCTTACGGAGGAAGAATTCTGTTCCACTTTCCCATGGAGATAAGAGGAAATAAGAACAAGAACTAGTAAGAAAATAGAAGAAAACCCAGAGGGGTGTGTATATATATGCTTGTACATGAATGTGTAGTGTGACCTAAGTGTAAGTAGAAGTAGCAAGATGTACCTGAAATCTTGCATGTTTATGAGACAGAAAAAAAGACACCAGCAATCCTACCATCATGTAAAACAATTACAGGCTTTCGTTTTACACTCACTTGGCAGGACGGTAGTACCTCCCTGGGCGGTTGCTGTCTACCAACCTACTACCTAGGACTCATTACTTACCTAAAAATATTTGTAGTCTTAATGTAGGGTGAGGGGTGAGTATTTATTGTAGAAAGTAAGGTGTAGTAGTTCGCTCGGTACCACAAGTACACGAAATATGTGACTTAAATTTAAAGCACACCAAAGCGATTATTGTTATTACTATTATTATTCTTTTAACACTATCAAGGTCCGTGCCGTAGTTCTATGGCTTTGAATTGAGGGTCCAAACCGTAGTTAGAACTACGCTCACTCAGATAAGGTAAATTTGGGAGTAGATATGAGAGAATACATCTGTGTGGTAAGTGTGCACCACATAAAACAAATTCTGCAGCACACAGTGCATAATGAGAGAAAAAAAAACTGAGACTAATTTTCAATTAAAACAGCGACTTTGCAGTGTTTTTTCGTATACTTTTTATAGTTGTATTTGCTATTTCTTGATTTCATTTGATAGAATGGAAGATATATTACAGAAATAGAGATGATTTTGATTGGTTTTATTACAGAAAATGGTTTGAAACTGAGCTCAAAGTAGCGGAAATGTTAAATTTTTGCCGATGTTCAAGAGTAAACAAATGACCTCACACATCTAATACGCGCCAGCTGGTGGGTCTAATATACGTTCACAAATGTGGTTATATTATTTGTACAATTATTACAATATTGCATAACTGTAAATCTTCCATTTTTTGGTTTGAATAAAAATTCATTATGTGAATAAAAAATCAAAATGGAATTCATTTGTAAAGACTGAAAATGTACCTAATGAACAGAGGAAATGTTAGTTTAGTGCCAGGAATGCCTGCATTGTTTATTCTTAACCCTATTTTGGAATTGGAATATTTTGAACTTTGAGTTAAATTGGCTAAATTACCAATTTCCGATCACTTTATTTTGTAGTTAAAACAGTTGACTGGGCGATTTCTTGTGCTCAGTCGATAGAATAGAAGTAATACTAGTGAAATAGCTAAGAATTTTGTTGACTGGAATAATGTAATTGGCCTAAAATGGGAGTCAAAGTCAGCAAAATCGCCGATCCTTAAATATCGCTGACGCATCAAAATTCGCGAAAGCATAATTTTGTCAATTTTCCATCAAATTTCGTACTTTTTTTTTATTACCTTCAGAAAAAGATTCTCTACCATTTCATAAGAAAAAATGAGAAATTTGGCCTCTGGACCCTGAAAGGGTTAACAAACCAGCTGTATCCCACCGAAGCAAATGGCCCAGAAAGAAAAACAAAAATTTCTCTTTAACTTTACTAGTAATGTATACAGAAGGGGTTACTAGCCCCTTGCTCCTGGCATTTTAGTCGCCTCTTACGACATGAATGGCTTATGGAGGAAGAATTCTATTCCACTTCCCCATGGAGAATTACTATTATTATTATTGCCATCAACATACCTCGTTCACTGAATTTAATCATTTCTAACAACTATCCTTAGATGCCATCTTAAACGAGAGAGAATGTAAACAGACAATTGCGTATTAATACCTATATGCGTACGGTTCATATACATTCAAACAATACAAACACCTTACATTATGTACAAGTTGTCTTCACATTGTTGCAGTAGAATAAATAAACAGCAACACTCCCATTCTCATGCAACAGGTAGGGAGCTGTATAATGAGTTTTGGTCATAATTTGAAATGTCCATATTAGCGAAATGCCTTAAAGAGAAACGCCATAAAGTTGAGCCCTCCTGTATATACATATACAGTGGTCCCTCGGTTTTCGCCGAAAATTCGTTCCAGAATGCTGCTCAAGTGCCATTACCGAACGAATTTACTTCCTTAAGAAATAATGTCACGTAGGTTAGTCTATTTCAGACCCCCAAAAATACACTTGCAACAGCACTTACGAAAATACACTTACATAAATGTTCGAGTTTGGAGATGCACGAAAACCGAGGGACGACTGTATATTATTACACAAACACACACTTGAGCCTAATTCTATTCCTGTGACCATACATTCATAATTACACGCACACACACACACGCATGCACATGCACATACATGAACATGGGAATACACACATACACGCATGCATACAAATACACACGCCCCAGGTGGCCTAGTGGGTAAAGCTCTCGCTTCACGCACGGAGGGGCCGGGTTCAATTCCCGGTGGGGCAGAAACATTTCGAAGTGTTTCCTTACACACATACACACTCACACATACATACAACAGGCTTAGTGTCTAATCGACATGTGCCTAGGACAAAATGGTAACTAACTAACACATAAGTGTTGGCTTGCTAGGAGAGTCACGAAGATGCACATAGTGCTGTGGAACCATAAACATACATAGACATTAATTAACCACATCATTGCAGCTTTGATCACATTGTGAACCGTGGCCCATGCACACATATATAATACAAGTAATGTGCAAACTTACTCTTTAGGAAAGTGAGAAAAAAAGGAGCATTACAGTACCCTTTCTGGCCCAATTCACACTCAGTGATTTCCACTCATGTATCTTGCTTTACAGCCCACCCATAAAGGTTTCCAAAGAACTCTTTTAATTTATATTTTGTCAAGAAAAATCACCGAAGGTGGGTCTTAACCATGTGATGACTTGCTCAGCAGTTCATTAAGAGCATCTTAATTATAAACTATGTCATTGATCAAAGTTAACATAAGTAATGTCAATGGTAGAACTTGCTTCATTATATAACATAGTGTATAATAATAATGAGTATAGTGGAACCTCGGTTTTTGTCTTTAATTTGTTCCAGAAAGTCTGACAAAAACCAAATTCGACCAAAACTGAAACAATATTTCCTATAAGAAATAATGTAAATCAAATTAATCCATTCCAGACACCCAAAAGTATTAACAAAAAATACATTTTATAGAGAATAACTATAGCTTTACATACAGAAAACAATGAAAAATAAATATAAAGCACTAATGAAATGAATAAATGAACATTTAAATCACTTTTACCTTTATTGAAGACTCTTGTTGGCGTATGGAAGATGGCAAGGAGGGGAGAGGGAGGAGAGTTTATTGTTTGGAAGGGGAATCCCCTTCCATAAGGACTTCAGCTTTCAAGTTCCTATCTGGGGTTACTTCCCTTCTTTGTCTTTTACTGGCACTAGGACCAGCTTGAGAGTCACTGTACCCCTGTCACACAAAAAATCTGTCCAGAGAGGTCTGTTTCTGACGTCTCTTTAAGATTGCCTAAAATGGGACATGGCATTGTCATTGAACATGTTGCAGACACGGCTTGCAACAGCTTTGTTAGGGTAATATTTCTCCACAAAACTTTGCAACTCTCTCCACTTTGCACACATGTCCTTAATCACTGAAGAAGGCACATTCTCCACTCTCTCTTGGTTTAGCGCTTCTATTTGATTATAATAATAATAATCCACTCTCTCTTCCTCCTCTGAAGCAATTACCTCAGCTGCGATCTGTTGCTGTTCCAGTTGAAGGTGTTGCAGCTCTTCAGTGGTTAGCTCTTCTCTGTGGTCATCCACCAACTCTTCCACATCCTGGCCACTTTCGTACTTTGCTACAAGTTCTTTCTTGAATTATATCGTGTTTCTCGCCTTCTATATCAAAGGGCTAGCACTCCTAACTTTCTTTGGCCCCATGGTGGCTTATTTAGCAGTTGTACTCAATAAACAAGCACAATGTGCAGGGTAATGTTCACTTGACGAGAAACAAAGCCAGATTGACTCAGAATGAGTGCGTGGAATGCTTTGTGTGGGCAGGCGGACACATTCAGTATGGCGGACGTAAACCAAGGTGATGAACGAAAACTGGGACAATATTTTGACGAAAAAAGACGTCGAAAACTGAATTCGACGAAAACCAGGGCAAACGAAAACCGAGGTTCCACTGTATAAAAAAATTATGTTAGTAAACGTGAAATATGCTACTATCTTCAAGTAATTTTTCAGATTCTTTTCATATTTGATGCTCATTCTTGTAATTACAGTGGACCCCGAGTTTCATAAACCCCGGAAATCGTGCAATTATGTAAGTATAATATTGTAAGTGCTTTTATAAGTGTATTTTTGGGGGTCTGAAATAGACTAACCTACGTGACATTATTTCTTAAGAACATAAATTGTTCGGTAATGGCACTTGAGCAGGCTTCTGGAATGAAGCTTTTATGAAACTCGGGGTCCACTGTATTTGATTTTAGTCATTTTTAATTGCTATCTACAGTCGAACCTTGGTTGTTGATTGCATTACTTGTCAAATAAATCGGTTTTGAATGTGGTGTTCATGAATAAAATGTCCTGGTTTTCATGTGTTCTCTTTGTTGTCGACGGACAAGTTTTCAGTTGTATGGAACGGGACAAAGTGGCTCAGGTCACATGCTCACGGAATGTGCCTCTTTAAGGGGGGCGGCTCCTTGTCGTGGTAAAGAGGCTATCGGTCTGAGGAATTGGACCTCTTGGTCTTCTTCCTCAGACCGAACCTATACCCCCAATCCCTTCCCTTTCCCATCTTCCCCATCCTCCCTTTTTCCTTTCCTCCTCCTCCTCATCCCTCCCTTATTCCCTTCCCATTTTTATCCTGGGAGCTTCTCTCTACAGGCATTCTAGTTTCTAGGTAGGGGGAAGGGTACAGTGGTCCATCCCATTCCGTTGAGGTTCTTGGCGGTGGTGTAGTTTGCCTTGGAATCTGGATCGCCTGGGGATGTCCCGATCCCTCTCCGGTCTCCCAGGGAGTGGCCTTGGGTATCCTTCGGGCAACGGGTGTATCTCTGGAGGCCACCTTTCGGATTCCGGGGGTGGTGGCCGAAGGCGGTATGCTTTGTGGCGGGTATCCGACCGCCCTCTCTTTTGTCCACCGAGGTGGCTCGGTGGATGTGAGGTTGCTATCCTGGATTACTGGTTTACTGGCATGAAGGGTAGGGTATGGCACAGGTTCCATGCAGCATCTGCACTACTTGCGGTGTTGAGGTCCTCTTGGGCGCGGAGGGATTTACGCCCTTTCATTTCTCCTAGGAGCTATTCCTCCACGTTCCCCCTTTTTTATTCTTTTTTTTATTTTTATTTTATTTTCTTCTTTCTTTTTCTTAAAATAAAAAGAAAGAAGTAACCTAACCATGGATGCCCTAATCCGTGAACCTACCCCCGGGCCCCTTCTTGATACCACACCTAGTTCTGACCCTACATTGTTAATGGACAACTCTTCGGACACCTCTAATACCCCTGTACCTCTTGCTGGTGCCGGTTCGTCACCTGCTTCAGGTACCGGGGTTCCATTGCCCTTTCTGCACGACTGACCTTCGCTCTTTCTGACCTTGATTCCGGCTTCTCCCGAACGTTTCAGCAATTTTCGAATTGCTCCCGTCCACATCGGACCACCTCCGGTCCCACATCCCAAAAGACCAAGACTCTTACATGACGATTCGACCCACCCCCTCATTCATTTCAGAAACGACCAGCACGTCACGCCTCCCCTTAAACACTTTGTTTCACCTACTCAATGGGAAAAATTATTTTACTTAAAAACATCTCCAACTCCTATCTTTCCGTCATAGTATTGGTAAAATTTCCCCCACACCATTGGGAAAGTTCATTTTACGCCCCAAGAGCGCCCATCATCACGGTCCAGAAGTGGG